>JAFREQ010000147.1:0-12500 GCA_025331565.1 Holacanthus passer
GACACACGAAGAAAAAGCAGCCGAAGATAAAAGACGAGCAAAAAGAAGCTGCAGCTCTAAACTAGCGAACAGGAGCGAACAGGAGAGGAAGCGGCGCACAGACTGAAGCGGCTCCTGTTGTCCGCTCCGCTTTTTATTGGAATCTTGGCGCTAGAACGCGGCTGGCCAATAGGAACGCAGCTCGCGATGGCTCTTTAAACTGACGCTGCGACGGGAGCCAATCGGGCTGCGAGCCGCGCTCACGTGCCCCCCGAGGCACTGCGGGAAATTTAAACGCTTTTGTTGGTGCGGAGTTACAAAAGTGACCGAAAGCGACGTTACAAAACGGTTCAAAAGCAGCGTTTACACAACGTCCGATTCTGGTTAAATAACACACATCTGTTTCACACCGACAGCCGCTGAACTGTCATTTCAAAACAGAGCAATAAAGTTAATACGTGCTGAAATCGTAAAAAGTCAAACATCAGAGTGACTGATCGATGTTAAACTGTCATCTGCATCGTTTATTTGTTCCCTCAACTCAACGTGTATTTAACTGATAATTGTCTTTGTGATTGTAGTAGCTGATATTTCGCTGTTTCTTTCGGATGATATTAAAGTCTCAGCCTGTTTTGTTTCCCGCCGCCGCCTTTTTGTGGCTTCAGATCATCTAAAGACGTTTTCACTTTAAACAACGCTTTCAGACTCAAATACTCCATCCGGTGGAAACTTTACTTTTAGATGTTGTTGTGAACTTTCAGATTTGAAAGCGTGGACTGACTTTAACCGTTTTATCTTTCAAAACTGGACAAACTGTCGGAGAACAAAGAAACACATCCGGTAGTTTTTGTTTTTTAGCTTCACAAACAGGTTTAAAGGCTGAATTCTTGTCTCGTTCATCATCTGGATGTTTTATGCTTTTTAAAAATCGAGTTTCGTCTTTGTAGCAGAAATAATCGCCTCATTTTCCCTCTGAACAGACGAAGAAGACTGATCAGCTGTTTCCGGATAGGAGCGCTCTGATTGGCTGACTGGAAAGACAACAACACAGTTGTAAATGTAGGTCAACTGTGAGAGTCTCCACCTGGTGGCAGGAACGGGTACTGGACGTGTATCTGAAATACACAGTGGAAACACGTTTGGACTTTTCCGCCCGGATCCTTCAGATTAACAGTAAATCCAGATGTTTTTTCTAAATGCTGCAGTTTTTACAAAAACAAGACCATAAACAATAAGACAGGACCTGGATTCTGTGTGTTTCTGTAAACTCAATGGGAAAACTGCTGTTGCTGGGTATTTTTTATTGGAAATATTTCTTCAGATATATTGTGACATTTTTGCTAATTTTTCTTTATTTTTGTTTTTTAAATTCTCCTTTTGGTATTTACCAAGGCACATACACACAATACAAGCACTGTAATGAGAATTAAAAGTTCAGTCTGTCCAGGTCTTCTGTAAGTGAAGATAATAAAGCAGAGTAAAACTGATTCTGATTCTAACAGCGGATAATACTGAAGAAAACCAATACATTAAATAATAAATGCAGATATAGAAAACAAAATGCATTATAGGAAAAACAAAAGTTTACCTTTCCATCCGAAAGATATAAATAACATCAATCCAATCACCAGCTGTAGCTATTTCTGGTTTTAGACACTTTCTTCTGACAGAATATGTTTCTGCCATAAGAGGAAAGTTCTTCTGGTGACAGGAAGCCAAGTACACGGTCACCAAATCAAGTCAAGCCACTTTCATTTATACAGCCCAAATTCACAAATCATGACATTTGTCTCGATGGGTTGTACAATCTGTAGAGCAATATGACACTTTGTCTCTGTCTTTAGAGCCTCGGGTTTACAGAACAGCCCGACATAGTAAAACTGCAGTTTGGACAATCAGGGTGACAAAATGATAGATTATAGATTGTAAACATATAAATGAAGAATATGGATCCGGGAGAACAAACTTCACTGTATAAAATAGCTCAAACTAACTCCTGCACACTGACTCATCTGTATTATCTAATAATGCAAATATAATAATATATAATTCACAGAACAGTTCGTTTTACTTTTGGCACTCTGAGCACATTTTGATGCTAATACTTGTGTACTTTTACTGCAGTTGGATGCAGGACCTTTACTGGAAACAGAGTATTTCTACACTGTAGTATTACTACTTCTACTGCAGTTAAAGATTCCTCTTCCATGTCTGTACATTGATATAATGTTGTAGTTGTCTCACAAAGTGCTGCAGTGCCGCTTCCGGCCTCATGGTGTCGCCCCTGCTCCCTCCACCTCAGGACACGCCCACCTGAGTGAACCAGCGTCCAAACGGTTCAGCTGAGGCAACAAAGCCACTCGGATGTTTTCAGAAACGTGTCCGCGGCTCAGATGGACTGAAGTCGGTGAGAAAGACTCTTCTGTCTCCGCCGGACTCCAGTTTTTATTCATTCATTTTAATCTCCTTTCTTCTTTTTCTTCGCTCCTGTTGAATGTCGGTCAGTAAGACAAGTGGGCGGGTCTCTCTTCAGCCAGTGACGCGCCTCGCTGACACGACGTCGTCCTCTCCCATTGGTCACACCCCCTGAGCGCCGGCTCCTGATAGGCTGATGGTTGTTACCGGGTGGCGGTCGGAGCTCCGGTTGTGTAACCGAACACGTAACAACGAGGCTGCTGTCGTCGAGCAGAAACTTCATGTGTGTGTGTTTATGTGTGTGTGTTTATATAAAGCAGCGTTGTTCTATGACCTAAATTCACAGGCGAACATTTTTAGCAAACAGCTGCTGAAAAACCACCATTTATCAGAATAAAACCTACTTTTTAAAAATGACACTTTTCTGTCTAAAAATGTCCAAGAAAACAATAATTAAACTTTAAATATTATTTACTCTCTCAAAGCTGATTTAACTCATTATATTCGTCTGAACTATTTTCAAAAGTGAAAGTACTTTTATTTCAGGATGTGTTTTACTGAATCATAATTGTTGGTGTATTAAAGTGTTCATCGCATTGTTGATTATATTTTGTATCATGAATCTGTAAATAAATAGATGTATTAATGGAGTAAAAGTACTTTATTTCCAACCGAGCTGTAGTGCAATCAAAAATGGAAATACCCAAGTACAGTGCAGTACTTGAGTAAACATAATTAGTTACTCAGCCACTGTTTACAAAGTAAGTAAAAAGTACAAATGTATTATCATATCATCAAAATGTACTCAGATATATGATTATTGATACATTAACATGTAAACAGTACTTTAATGATCATTTTAAATGTTTTTATGCTTTGGGTAGTTAAATCTATAATATTTATGTTTGTTACAGATTAAGCAAAATAAAATGTGTCAATCAGTGAGTTTTAGACGTGTTTGAACTCTGGACGGAGCCAGGCTAGCTGTTTCCACCTGCTTCCAGCCTTTATGCTAAGCTACGCTAATGATGTCCTGACTCCAGCACGTACTTAACACAGAGAAATGAGACTGATTTCCACGTGAACCTTTCTCAGACAATGTTCAACAAGTCCTTTAACTTTCCCTGACAAAACTGGTAGATTTTTTTAAAAACATCAGAAAACTGGAATTAGCCAGTTAGCTTAGCATTGATGCTAACCTGCAGCCAAACATAAAACAAAATGTCACTTGATGAAACGTGAGAAACAACAAACTACAGACTAACGCTTTTTTTTCGTAGTACACTTTTATTATAAAAGTCATATTCTTCACCATCGCTTACAGGCAAATGTTCAGAAATGGGATTATTTCGATATAAGCCGTTATTATTAAGAATAACATTTAGTAACATGAGGTATTTTCTTACTGGCTACACTATGGGCCAAATCAAGATATCAAAAACAGCACTTTTTCCTCACAAATGTTTATTAAATAATAATAATAATGTGTAAAGCAAAAAGAGTAGGTAGTATCACAGTGAGGAATACTGTCCACTGACATTTTTAAAATATCAATTACTCGTACTGTCAATAAATGCAGATTGGAATACACGTAACATTCATATAGATATCAATATATTTACAATATTTACAGTCACAGACAAATTAACAGAAGTAGGCTAATAATAGAAGCACGATACAGAGGCTTTGGCAAAAAGTAAAAAGAGTGCATACATGTTGCTAAACATGACATTTACACATGAAGTAAACATGATTATACACGGAGAGAGAGTACAAAAACAAGCAAGATTAAAAAAATCCAGTGCAATGTCAGGTTTTTGTTGGTTTCTGTCCGTGGTTGAATAGCAGCCTGTCGCCTTCATGTCCTCCTCCTCCTCCTTCGGTGAGTTTGTGGTCGGTGGGATTAAAATGTCCTGAGCAGGGCGGGAAACTGGCTCCGCCCTCTGCTGGCTGCTCCGGCTTCGTCTACATGACTTCAGAATATCTTGATTTGAGTTAAGACTTCGGCAACACTCTGATTATTCCAGCTGTTAAACAGCTTCAGCTTTACAGCTTTATCATCCGACTCACTGTGGCGTGTTCACACTTTATTCTCTTTTATTACAAAAACAGCAACTAGTTTGGCAACACATAAAAGCACTAAACAGGCTGCAGGCAGAAGAACTTTTCAACACTGCTTATATGTTCAAGTTATGACATAATATGGCAAGTTGAAATTTGACAAAGCTGTAAGTAAAATTATCAAATGCACTGTCATGAAATTTGGTTCAGATATTCAAGACAAACTTTGTGCTGAGGATCTATATTTTTTTTAGTTTAGTTTTGTGGAGTGTAGTAAACATTTCAGCCTCACGGGGTCGCTGGTGTGTCAAACCTTCTGTCCTGTGGACCAGACAGCAGAAAAGGACGTTTTTGTCTGTCCATCACCAAAGTCGTTGCCAAAATAAAAGCTTAACCAGAAACAGAAGAAACAGCTAATGAGTCTGACATTAAAACGTGGTCGATGATTTATGAGAGTAAGATCTGAACTAGAGCTTCCTAATCAGTTTACCGTGTTTCAACAACCCTGTTCTTCATGTAAACGTAGCCGGAGCCCAGTGACGGTCTTCACTGTGTTCACCAGCTGAGTCTGATTTGTAGAGTAGAAAAGATCCTCCTGATATGGAGCTGATTGAATCATACAGTCACAGTTTGACCTGTAAGTGTCTGGTTGGCGGTTGCCCCCCCCCCCGGGGTCCTGAGTTGGCCCTGTAGGCTCCTGACTGAGTCTGTTAGTTGGCTGTGGGGACCAGCATGCCGACAGGAAGCGCAGAGCCTCTGTTTTGGCCCTTGGGCAGGGCCACTTTGTTGAGGTCTCGGGTTTCGGCGGGCCACGACGTCGCCCTCTTGGTGGTCATGTGCCGCCGGGCGTGTTTGGTCAAGTGGTCGCTGCGCATGAAGCGCCGGTCACACACGTTGCAAACAAACTTCTTCTCTCCTGTGTGCGTCCGGCGGTGGCGGGAAAGCTCGTCAGAACGGGCAAATTTTTTGTCACAGCCCTCCCAGTGACAGCTGAACGGCTTTTCACCTGCAGAAGAAGAGAGGACAGACTGTTAGTCGACACTAACAGTTTCTGACACGCTCACTATATTTATTTTTTTTATTTGATGAAAGTGGGCGCTGATACATGAAAATGAACAAAATGGGTTTTATTTCTATAAGAAGAAGCAAAATGGCGGAGGTGACGTAATGCAGTCGGTGTGTAAACCGGTACCTCTGACTGCTGTGGAGATGCACAGAGATGAACAGAAAAACAGGTTCTGTTTCCTGTAAGGCCTCTCACCTGTGTGTGTGCGCAGGTGAGCCTTCAGGTGTGAGCTCTTGAAGTAGGTCTTCTTACAGCCGGGGAAGTTGCAGACATAATTTCGTCTGCGGGAGAAGTCGGCCTGCGAGGCGCCGCCGCTCGCTCCTGTTGGCATGTAAACTGGGGCCGGGGCCAGGGGGAGGAGCTTGGTGTTGCCCAGGGTCATGACAGTCTGCGGGCTCTGCGGCGGCTGGGAGACGGGCGGCTGGGGAACCACGAACATCACGGTCCCCTGCGGCACGGCAGAGCCCACCAGCAGGGGCTGGGCGAAACTGGAAGGAGACTGGGGCAGGATGGGCTTAGGCCCCCCCTGAGTCTGCACCTGAACCGGAGCCTGGACAAAAGCAGAGATCATCCCCGTCCGGCTGCTCACCGGGAAAACCTGGCAGAGGACCGGAGAGGAAGAGGAGGAGGAAGACAGCGGGGAGGAGTGAGGAGGCGGCGCTGAGACCGGAGGAGAGGACGGGCTGTGGGGAGACGCCGGAGGTCCGTCCTTCTCCTCTGGAAGTGTCTGTGGAAGTCCCAGCTGAGGCGGCGTGGAGGACTCTGTGCGCTGGGTGGTGGAGGGAGGCGGAGGAGGAGGAATGCTGAGGCGGTCGGCGGTGTGGCGGATGACGCTGGTGGCCATCGCTCTGCTGGGCGGAGCAACACAAGACAACTCTGTCTGAGGTGGAAGTGCTGAGGTTTCTGAGGTGAAGGGGGAAGAAGAGGAGGGCCGTGGGAGGCAGGTGTGGGAGTCACTGAGGAGGGTGGAGCCAGCGCCAGGGCGTGGTAAGACTGGTTTGGAGGCGGGGCTCAGAGCGGAGGTGGTGGTGAGGACAGCGGTGGTGGAGGCCTCGGCAAAGCTCGGGCTGTGAGGTGGAGTCATACACTGATGGAGGGAACCACACAGATTAGAATCACACACAGTTTAATGTTTAACAGCCACATTTATTCTGTGAGAGTGGGAACGATTCAGAGCTGAGTCATTTTCTTTAGCAAAAAATCAATGGTTATATTTTAAATTATATTTCTTATTTTGTAATTGTTAAAGCTTCACCTTATTTGATACAAGACGTGATTGTGGTGGCACTTTTCAAGTGTAATATTTAATATTTGGAGTGTTTTAAATGTATTTAAAAGAACAGATTTTTATACAAACAAACACTTCCACTTTATTACTTGGATCTTTTCTCATATTCAAGCAGGTGTTTAGTGCTGTTAACGTTAGCGTTTCAGTTTTTAACCTGATGTTTCTTACCAGTGAGGACAGAGCGATCAGGTCTTTGGGAGTGTCGCCCCCCTCCGGGTGGAGATGGATGGAGTCACAGGAGTCGGAGGTGGGGGTGAGAGGGCGGGGTTTGTGCGACCTCTGACCCCAGAAGCTCATGCTGACGAGCGCCTCTGCGGCCTCCAGGTCGTGGTACTCGATGCAGGGCTTCAGCTCCATGGTCGTTACCTGCCGGCCGTCCATCTGGTCAACCTGAGAAGATCAGCAGGTCGAGGGATGCCTGAATTATTTTGTTTTACTTTTCTCACTCAAATGTGAATCAGGACTCAGAACAACTCGGAATAAAAATGACATCAAGTTTAAGTAAAACCTGCGCAGCATCAATCACAACAATAACAGCACTGATTTTATTCTTTAAATTCCAAGGGAAGAACGTTTTGAAACCTTTTCACTTCCATAAAACTCACATTTTAGGGTAAGAAGTTTCCAAAAACAATTAAGCTAAATAAATTCCCATTCTTTCAAATACATAAATTTACCCAAAGTCATATGGAAACTAAACCGTGTTTTAACCATGTTTATTCTATGAGCTCACTTTCAGACGGGTCAGGTTGCAGGTTTAATTTGATTAATGGGGCGAGGTCAGAAATCTGTGATGGTTTTGAAATGTTAAATATAACCTGGTCCAGCATGAGGTCATCACCAACACCAGTCTCCCAGAAAGGAAATACTATATTCTATGTATGTACACTTCGGTCCTGTCAACTGGCTAACAAACTGAACACGTGTCACAGCAGTTTTAAAATATAAGTTGGGATCCCAAATGTGTCTCCTCATGATTCTGTGTGTTTAACATGAAAATGTCCTTTTCAGTAATGTTGTTTTTTGTGTTCTAAAAATCAAGTTAATATGAACAGCTACATAAACGAGTGTCTTCATTTTACAATGACTGTGAATATAAGAACAGCAGGGATCCCAAACGTGTCCTCGGCTAATACGCTCTGTGATAGTGAAAATGAAAATGTTCTGCTCTAGAATGTTTTTTGTCATGTTGTCTCCAAAAAATCAGCTAAAAGATTTAAAAAAAAGTTTTCTTATTTTTACAATTATTTTAAATAATTGTGAATTAAATAATTTGGATCCCAAATGTGTTCATTTGGGTTCACTTCTGATCCAGTGAGAGTGAACTAAATGTCCTGTGCTCTACAATGTCGTTCAGCTGTTTAGTTTGATTTCGCAGCAGCGGAGTCGTCTTTTCACAACAACTTCAAATGAGTTGGGATCCCAAATATGTTTGGCTGAATTCCCCAATGATTCAAACAAGCAGCAAAAGGGACACAAAATGTTTAGGACTCATCCACCTGCAGGTGACAGATTTACTGCAACTACTTCATAATGACCTGTCAGAGGTCAACTGGTCCTTCTTCTTCTTCCTATAGGAACAACCGTGCACACCACCCATCTCATCACCAATGATGTCACTGTTCCCACTCCTGTCTCCTGAGCCGCAACGCAACACAGGAGAAAATAAAATAACACAAACACATAAGTGTGGTCATTAACCGGAGGCAGCCGAGGTGAAAGATTACACCCAACAAATAAATAAACGTAGGTGGGAGGTGAGCGGGGGACAAAGGGCTCCAGGGTGCTCGGCTCAGTTGGCTGGCATCTGGCGAATGTTCAGCTGCACGTACAGGAAGGGTGGAGGGAGGGCGAGCGAGGGGAGAGAGACTTAGATATATAGATAGAAAGAGAGAGAGAGAGAGAGAGAGAGAGAGAGAGAGAGGGAGAGGGGCCCCACTGCAGCGGGTACACCCAGCCGACGGGGAACCTCCCCTGCACCCAGAATACATGACGGGAGGTAGAGAGCCAGATATTACACCCCCCCACCACCACCAAACAAGCCCCGCCCCCACCCTCCTCCCTTATTAACATGCACCGACTCGCCCAGAGAGAGAGAGAGAGAGAGAGAGAGAGAGAGACAGAGAGTGAGACAGAGTGAGAGAGAGAGTGAGAGAGACACACACACACACAGACAGAGAGAGAGAGAGAGACAGAGAGAGAGACACACACAGACAGAGAGAGAGAGAGAGACAGAGAGAGAGAGAGACACACACACAGACAGAGAGAGAGAGAGAGAGAGGAAGCTCCCAACAGGAAGTGTAGTTGGAGAAAACAAAGTCAATCTGTTGCAGCACACACACACACACACACACACACACACACACACAGTATCGTGCTCCGACACTGTGATTTCCCACGCACAAGATCACACAAACACATCACACAGCAACACATAATGAGATTACAGCAGCAGGAAACAATGCAGAGCACAAGACATGTATTCACTATCAATACTAGAAGGATTTAATGTGTCTGCCATTAATCTTTACATTAATTATTCATATAAGACTTGTTTACTGACAGCACAGAAATGATCCGAAAACATGGACTGATTGAACTTGAACTTCAGCCTGTGGTTTTTATTCTCCCTTATGTTGCTGTGATCTTGGTGTGTGTTTCCTCTGCTGCCTCTTTGTTGTGCTCAGCTGCTGCTTCATGAACAAACCAAGCCTGAATCTGATTAATCAATCAGTCAATCCATAGAAAATGTATAGATTCCAGGGTTGATATTCCAAGTTTGATTGACAGATACTTCATGAGCAACATTTTTGATGTTCTGTTGATTGTTTGAATCAAAAAATCATATTCATTCAAATATATGCTGTGTGGTTTTTTTCTATAATAAACTGAACATCTGCAATATGAAAATGTCAACTTGGGCTTTGGAAAACTGTGACGTGCGTTTTTTTCCTGACAGTGTACAGAGCAGAAATTATGTTAGTTGGTATAATTTAACAGGAATAATCGATACAGACAGTTGTTACAGCTTCACAGGAACTGAACTTGCTTTTACGTTTCATGTTATTATAAATATCACATGTATGTTCAGCTGATGCAAAGATATTTTGGTCTCTATCGTAATGTGACGTTTAACAAACTTCACGATCGTCAGTGAACTCACGAGCTGCAGTTTATTATTAGGTCATTAACAGCTCAGGTGAAAATACAGACCCTGAACGCATCACAGCCAAAAACAGCTCCAACAACAAAGACGATTCACTTCAGTCAGAATCTGCTCAGAAACAACAAAACAAACAAACAAACAAAGAGTCTGAGAGCAGCTCGAAACTGAGGCGACACCGGCAGCAGCCTGACCTCAGATAAACCAGCAGCGACCGCCGCTGATCTGGAGCCTGTGAGGCTCCGGGAGCTGCTCTGGAAGCGGCCCGGCCGGAGCTCCGGAGCTGGTCTGGAACCAGCCTCCCGGTGTTGTGGATGTGGAGCTAAAGGCTCACTCGTAACAACAGAAACAAGTTTGTGCTGAAGGCGGCCCGGCTGCCGGAGCCGGGGCCGGGGAGGCGGACTCACCTGACCGGAGCGGAGCCTGGAGAAGAGTCGGGCCGGTCCTCAGAGGAGCGGGAGGCAGCAGCCGTGAGTCCGTCAACAAGCCGCGCTGATCCGCCGCCAGCAGACGAGCTTCAGCTGAGCGGAGCCCAAAAAAACAGAAAAAAACACAGAAACAAAATTCAGAGCAGTCTGGCGGGTGGTAACACGCAGCCAATCACAGGCAAAGGTGTAGCGGGCTCCCGCCAATCGCAGGCGAGGCGGTGCGTGATCGGTACGTGGTCGCGACGCCATTGGCGGGACGCGGGGTGCGTGTCTGTCGGGGGGCGTGTCCCGGGAGTCAGCGGTGTCACAGTAAACCCGCTGAACCCGGCGGCGCGCGCGCGATCTGGGGGAAAGGTTGGAGTCAGACAGGCGCGAGGCCGATACCCGCGAGGACGGAGCCCGCGAGGACGCGCGCGTGAACTGAAATGATCCAGAGACACAAAATGAAAGAGTTTATAACAGGAAGAGATGAAATAACACGGAGTCACGTGATCAATTATCAACATTATGTTCATAAACACGTTTATCTGGATGATTCACGGTTGAAACGACAAATAAACTTTAAACAGTCCACATCACACAGATTCAAGATATTAATGAAAATATGTTGTTATTCTTATATAATTATTCTTAAACACGATTATCTTTATTGGTTTTTTGTGTGTTTATGATGTATTAATGGTTGAAAATCATACTGAAATAAAAATAATTAGCTTTTATTTTATAAAAATGTAAACGCTGATGTTGATGTTTTATGTTTTTATAATGTTTATTATGGTTGAAGTAACACAATTCATCTCTGATAATAATATGAATAATAATTGGAGCATTATAGCCCAGAAAATGTAAGATATTATTGAAACACGTGTTAAATTAATAATTAGCTCTTATTTTGATGTGGATGTGAAGAATAAAAAATGCCGGCAGCTGTTGTTCTGTCTCGACCTGTGAGTCTGTCGTTCTCTGCTGAAGCCGACTCGAGGCTCATGTAAAATGTGGACGTAAACACGGCTGTGTGGAGGAGGAGTGTGTGACCTGGACTCTGATAAACAACAGGCGTGTTCGTCTGCAGGTCAGAATAAAGAAGAAACTGTAAATGGCAGGTTCTTTCAGAAGCAGACGGGTTCCTGCAGCAGGAGAAAAAGACAGGTGAATTTTTGTAAGAAGAAAAAAAAAACAATGAAGCATGAAAAAGAAAGTGAACGAGTGCTGCACATCTTTACATGGTGGAAATGTGGAGTCGGCTGCAGCAGAGGAAAGAAAGTCCACAGGGTTTTTCTTTTTTTTTCCCCTTTTTTTTTGGCTGGGCATTTTTCCCTTCACGTGCTGCGTCAACTCAGACATGTGCATGTTAAACACTGGTAAAGACAGAAACCAAGCAGGAAATACAGAAAGAAGAGAGGAGAGGCGGAACAAAGGAGAGAGAGCGGCTGGGATCCTGCAGCTCGGAGGCCCCCATGTTTCCTTATTGTCTTCTTCCTGTACCATTTTCCTCTCTGCTCTCCTGTGAGTCCAACCGCCTCCCCCCTCCTCCTCCTCACCCCCTCCCTGCCGGGCCGATGAACCCGGGGACTCCTATGCGTCGAGGTTGTAAACAGCCTCTCCAATGAAGAAGTCCAGGGCGGGGCTAGAAGGCAGCCGGAGCCCCCCCTCCGTCCTCCACCTTCCTCCCCCATTCCCTCACACGCTCGTGCACACGCCGGCCCGGCACCGGCTCCTTTGTTGTGGCTGCTGTTAACCCTTTAAGCTGCTGCGAGAGGCTGTAGGTCGAAACCACCACCACCACCACCACCACCACCACCATCACCATCGCTGTGACATGAGCGAACAGGGTGGGGGGGGGGCAGGAAGGTGGAGGTGACGACGGGCTGTGGTGATACGTTACCCTGTCTGAGACAAAGAGCTCGTTTGTGATGTGATGCTTCATCTATCAGTGTTTGATTGACAGGAGAAACCGGCCTCAGATCACCCAGTTGCCTGAAACAGCCCTCGGCGGCGGCGGCTGCGGCTGCGGCTCGACACAAACCTGATAAACAGCTTCATTATTCAAAGTGAATTAGCTCAACACGCTGCTGTTCAAACTGTCTGCAGAGAGAGAGA
>JAFREQ010000147.1:17500-65000 GCA_025331565.1 Holacanthus passer
TTTGTGTTATGAGGACTATGTTGTATGTTTGTCCCCATAAGGACAGCGAGTCCCCACAACGTGACTGTGTCGACAGATTTACGTCCCCACAACGCGAGTAATCCATGTCCACACACACTGAAATCTGTCCTGTCTCTTGATCAGCCGTCAGGGTTTCAGCATCGAGCCGATCAGATCAGATCAGACACAGTCAGAGTACACACACAGTACTCAGAGTACGCACCCAGAGTACTGCACGATGTCCTCAACCAAGACACTGCAGGAAGTTTTTGTCGTGTTTTGGTGGAAACATTCCATCAGGACAAAGAAAACATTTGTCATAAAGTCATTTCTCAGAAGATCAAATCACTGAAACACTTTTTTTGGAGACGTTTTCGAGGCTTCAGCAGTGAAATCAGACATTTTCAGATCAAAGAGGTCAAAGACGGGATTTTTTGATATTATACTATTCATTTCATATTTTCTTCATAACTATTGATTCTGTTGTGATTCTCTTCATTAACAGATGTGATTTGTTTTATGAAGTCAGTTCGAAATGAGACTTCGACTGTTATTGTCTGAACTTCTCTACATTTCTATATTTATTTTGTGGAGAAAACTTACTTTTGTTATTGTTTATAGAAAAAAAGTCTATTTCTTTTGTTCCTGTTGTTGATATTCTGCAGATTTTAATATATTATATATAATATACGTTATAATTTAAATATATTTATATATATATATTATCAGTGGGTTAATTGTCTCATTTGTTTCAGTTGTTGTTCTTTCTCATTTTGAATGTGTTGCCTGATGAAGCTTCCTCATTAAATGTTGTTTCTCTACAAACTCTAACTTTTCCTTCGCCTGATTTGATTCCAACACACCTGTTAACACCTGTCCAGCAGGTGAGTGTTCGACAACCACCTGCAGGATGTTCATGTTGAGCAGCAGCGTTTCAGCAGGACATTTTTCTCTCTGGTTGGGAAAAACATTTTTTATATAAATTAACATATTGGTGTATCTGTAATCAATATTGTTGCCTTTAATTTGACCCATTTCTTACTTCTATTTAATCCATTTATTTAAGCTTTTAACAGAATTCTGGCTGCTTCTCAAAAGTGTGAGACTCAGGAAACACAAATGTCTGACGAGCTTTTTGTAGTTTTGAACCACATTTTTAAATGAACACTGTTCTTTATTCTTTATTTTTTTGTTTTAGCAAACTTACATTTCTTAAGAAACAAAAACTGGTTTTATCATTTTGCCTTCTGTTGTTTTTGAACTTCAGTGACTGTTAATGATTTTTGTTTAAGAAATGAAACATTTTCTAAAAGACAAAATAAAAAAAACAATATGTTTCTAATGAAAATGTAAAGAAAAGTTAACTTTAAGATTTTTACAGTGAGATTTGTGTCAGTTTCTAAACTTTGCACAGTTTAGTTTTGGTCAATTAAATAAAAGCTTTGAAGTTCACATCACCTTTGAACCTGTAGATGATCTTTATTTTTTAACATTAGATAATTCTTTATTAAATAATAAATCATATTGAGAACAAAAACATTTAAAAAGGTCAAAGTCAACCTGAACTAAATTAAAGATTTTTGATGTTTTTCAGCCTGTTTGCTGTCAGTTGGTTCAATTTACTGTTAATCACAAAAATATGAATGAATAATATGAATAAAAATGTGAATTTTACTGAGATTCTAAAGTCCCGAAAGTTCAAAAAATTAAAAATCCACGAAACAGAAAGAATTATCTTTTGGTATTTTTGATGTTACGTCACTCAGCAGCTGATTTCATACAGAATATATCATCTTCATATGTGTTTTAATATGTGTTTAATAGTGTGATATCACATTTGGTGTCATTTAGGTCCAACATTCTCATGAACTGTTTCTGGTTTTGGAGTCACTTTTCCTCAAATTTTGGTGAAACATTTTCAGTGAAAAATTTAAGAACAAAATCTGTAACAAAGTCATTTAATACGTTCAGAGATTTCAGAAATTTGAAGGTTCAAATCAATAAGTTAGAGACAGAAATAAGACAAAATAATTTATTTAAAAGTTTTGGTTCCATATTTGTCCTCTGATGAAATTAGTGACGAAATATTATCCAAATCAAACAGCAACAAAAAAAATCAACTTTTCAGGAAATTAAAATAAAAAAATAAGAACCATTTTTTTCACCATTAAACATCGGGATTTATTTTGATCATCAGCTGTCAGTGAATTTTTATTTTTAGGAATTTTGGTTGATTTATAACTTTCTATTATATTTATGAAAAAAGTCAAAAATATCTGTCTGAGTTTGTCAGAGATAAAACTGATTTATTTCCTTCATTCAGTCTTTTCAGTCCAGTCACTGTTTAAACACTCATGTCTGACTTTAAGATCAATTATCAAAAAGGACTAAAGTATCAGAAAATTGAATCGTGAAAAAAAGATTAAAACCATCAAAACATGATAATTTCATTTTTGAAGTTCAATATTATTTTTATATTTTACCTCCATTATTCAGGTACAAAACCTCAGAGATGAAGCAGCATCAAAGTCAAAGATATTATAAATTATAAATTCAAGGTATTTAAAAATCCTAATTTTAAAAAACCAAGCATCAGAAATTTTCTGAATTACTGTTCAGTTTTTTTTTTATCTTTCAACAAAACTACATGAAAAATCTGCTGCTGAAGGAAAATTGATCATCAGAGACACAAATCAGCTTTTTACATTTTGATCTCTGTTTTCTTTTTCTGAACAAATGATCAGTTTTATTTGGTTTCATGAAGGTGAAACAGAAGGAAACATCTTCCGCAAGACGACGCTAGTTTTTGCTTTTCAGGAATTCTCAGTGTGAAATCTGGATCTTTTCCAGAGTCTAACAGCCGGAGGATGGTGTTTTCTTTTCAGGATCCGGAAAAAGAGTCGACAGCTTAGAAACTCCAGTCAGGAAAAGAAATAATCACAAAAACAATAATAGGAAAACTGACATCTTATTTACAAGGATGATTTATGTGAAAAACACAGAGTCGTCTTTCTGTCATCGTCGTCTCTCAGCAGCTTCTTTCATGAATGGAACAAAAACCAACTGGACAGTCGGCAGAAAATTTCAGCAAAGAGAAGCAACAGTGAACTAAAAGCTTCTGACAAACCTGAACTAATCTGTTTCTGAGCTGAGTTTCATCCACTAATGCGTCATTTAAGGACTAAAACGAGAAATGAAGTCAAAAATGTTTTTAACAGCAGCAACAGACAAAATGAGGCAGATTAATACTTTACTAATTTATTTCACCTTCAAACTTTGTGCACAGAAATAACATCATGAATACAATGGGGTTTTTTTTATTGTAGAAGTAGTACTAGTAGTATAATTACTGCATGCTAGTTTACAGGACTCACTACAATATTAGTTACAGTATTAATACAAAGTAGAATAAATCACATAAACCTGTATACAGGAGTGTATTCACTCGTATATAAACAGTAGCTGTTTATATACGAGTGAGCAGAGACGTGAAGTCGGAGGTTTATTTCTTTAGTGAACTTTGTCTTCCTGCGACAGAAACTACCGACAGAATGATTCAGTGCTCGTCCAGAGGTTTATTCTTTCGTCCGTCTCCCTCTGTGTCTCGGTCTCCAGATGACAGAATTAAAATGTCTCGACATGACGCGATTGTCACGTCGATTGTTGGATAACGAGTGTTTAACGATGAGTCTTGCTAGCTAACGGGCGTCCCACTGCAGAGACCAAAGACAAGTTTTAGAAAAACTCTGTTGCTGTTTTTACCAGAAGATTTCTTCGTACGGTTTGATGGTCGGTTTGCTCAACGACATGAGAAAGTCACTGCATTTCATTCTTGACTTTTCTTTTTAAGAATCTATTGAAGCGATGTCCTTCATGTCTCAAGTCCTTGGTGTTGACACGTTGGCAAATAAAACCAGAGCCTCCTCTTTTAGAAATGAGGGACTTGATTCCAGCTCTGGATGTCACTCAGGATTTTACAGTGTTCTTCAGAGAATCGTTTCTCAAACTCATTGAACATTTTATCTGCTGGGTGGAAAACATCCGAAACCTGAACCGCCCCGCTGAGACCTTCTGTCTCCTGCTGGACTCAGAGTCCATCAAGACTTCGCTGAACTTCAGTCTGAAATTCTTTACTTGTGTGTTTGAAAAGCAGAATAGACTTAAACCTTTTTGGACATTTCAGTTGTGTTATCTTGTCTGACTGCTGGGACGTTTCCTTTATAAACCGACTCCAGTGTCTCATCTTCACATGCTGCCGTCTCCCAGTTCCTGAATCCACCGAGTGAATCAACAACGCTCTGAAGAGAACAGGACAACCTGCAGCGTCTTCAGTCTCTGAACGCTCCGTCCGAGCTGCAGGTGAACCATCAGGTGCATTTAGAACAAGGACCACACACCTGTGTCATCCGTCATCATACCTGTAAACATCTGTGTTCTTTAATGCGTCAATCATAGAAACTGGAGTCACTTCAAAATATGGACATTTTGAAAAGAGACAATAGTTTTTACAGAGGAACAAAGACAAAACCCAGTTTAATCTTTATCACCAAACAGTGAACTGATCCAGGATCAGTGGATCCATGTGGCTCCTTCTTCATCATCTGTTGGTCGATCTTCATCCTCCTCTGCCTCGTCCTCCTCGCTGGCTTCTTCATCTACTTCGGGCTCTCAGATTTTTCTCTTTCACATCATCTTTTTTTCTTTTCTTGAAAGAGGACATCATGTCCCTTCGCGGTTTCTTCTTCGTTCATCTCTGAAAAAAACATGTTTATGTTGTAAAGTGATGCAGCAGGAAACAGTGTTTAATCTACATCAGTCATCTGTTGTAACCAGATGACTGATGTAGATTAGTGTTCACATTAAAAACAATCCAGCCTGATGATTCACAGAATGAAAACATACTGGAAATATGTTTTCACGATCCTTTGTGTTCAGACGTATTTCTGGTCTGTCTGTTTTCTCGTCCACGTTGACTCTGTGGATCGACTCATTCTTGTCTCATTTGTCGTCCGATTCAGTAAATTCATCACCGATGTCACCATTTTCCAAGCTAAGCTAATGTAGCAGACCGTGTGACTGTGGTTTCCACGGGAACGCAGCGTTAATGTTTCATCATACAGAAGTGGGCGTGGCTTCATCTACAGCAGGCTAGACACTCGATGGACGCCACAGGTGTTTGTCCAACCATCATCCTCCTCCTGTGTCTGACGCTCGTGACCTCGGGTGAACCTCAGAACCTGGACAACCATCCGGGTTCTGAACACGTTTTCAGTTTTATTTTATTGTGAAATGTTTTGTTGGAGGTCATTTCTTTGTTCGCTGTCTTTGAAACCAGGCTGTGATACTTTAACATGATTTTTTCCGTTTGGTCTTCACACCTCTTTGTTCTGTCGGCTGCTGCAGTGACCTGATTTTACCTCTTCAGGTCAGTTAAGGTAACTGGATTTTTTAAAATCTCCTTTAAAGCTGACAAAAACCCTGAAAATAACATAAATGAAATAAAATATGATTCAGATGTAAACGCTGGTGTTGAGCTGCTGTCAAACGTCTCATCGGACAAACTGTCACTTCACGTCGGCCTCATTCAGACGAGGTTTGTGGGTTTTTGGCGGCGGCCATCTTCATCCCTCCTTCACAGGCTGCGGCTGTTGCTAGGTAACTTCAGAGCGTTGGGCATGTTGCCATGGCGATACTACAGGGAAACAGCGATGCCTTCACTGCGGCTGGTTGATTCCAACATCCAGACAGATTATTTTTACCGTGTCCTCAGATGACTCTTGTTTTCCATCTCACCTCATGTGGCTTTAAAGGAGAAAACATTTTGTTCTGAATCTGCTTCTGATGCTCAAACTGGGAGAAATACAGAGTTTTTACTGCTGAATTATTCATGAAAATGCAAATTTGTCCTTTATATCATTTTAAGCACATTTTCCCATCCAGACATCAGAATCTTTACTACAATAAAAGTATTAATACCACACTGTAAAAATACTAATTCAAAATGTTCCTTCAGTAAAAGTCTCATCAGTCAAATGTCCTTCAAGTGTCCAGAGCATCAAACTGTGTCTGTGTCTGTTCTTCTGTTCATCTTCTGTCATCACACGATTTTTCCTCCTCATTCATTTAAAGCAGGATTTTTCCTGTTGGAGCTCATTTTCAACTATTTTGTTCAGGACTGAAACTAATGATTCTTTTCATTCTGGATTCATCTGCTGATTCTTTTCTCCATCGATCGATCGATTATTGAAAACAGTTCACAATGTTGCTTTGCTCCAAGCAACAGAACAAACCTGCAAACTATTACAGACACATTCAGATCAGTCAGAGGAAAAACAGAAAATCTGGAACCATGAAATGTTTTTACATTAAAAATGATGTCAGTGATTATCAGAATAGTTGATCGTTTTCTGTCAATCGACTAATTGATTAATGGACTAGTAGTTTCAGCTGTTCTTGTATAAACTGTCGAGAGTTCACTTTAAACAAAACATCAGATTTTATAAACTCGTCGTATGTTTTATGTGTAAAGGAGGAGAAAGACTGAAACTGCTGGATGTGGAAATAAACAACTGTTTGATCAAAGTTCAACAGTTTAACAAGTTAAATTTGAAGTTCCGTTCATGTGTTCTCGACTTGTTTCAGCTGGAAGTTTGGAGGAAACAACACAAGTTTCTGTTCAGAGTCTGAAGACAAACAGTTCACTTCAGTAAACTGAGCTTCACATCTGATGAGTTCTTGTTGAGAAACGACCGGAAGAAACTCGAGTTGTGTTTTGGAAAGAAAACCTTTTTGTGGCTCAGTTCATTTACAGAGTTTGAGACACAGATGTTTCAGCTGGAGTTCGCTGGAATGTTCCGAACAAACAACAGAGAACAAACATTGTCCATGTTAACGGTTCTTTATGTTGAGGACTGTTGTTGTTTCACTGCAGTGATTCAGTGTCAGTGTGAATCTGAGGCTTCTCTCTCTGTGTGTGTCGCCCCCTGCTGCTCTCAGTCTGTCACTGCAGCTCACTCATCTTTCTTTGTCTTCACTGTTTTCAGCAGATTTGATGAGTTCAGCTGCAAAACAAAGACAAACCAGCAGCAAAAAACCAACTGTTCTGACTTCAGTTCATCAGATTAGTTTACGGACACAACTAATAATTATTCAGCTGATTATTTTCTTGGTTAATCGATTGGTTTTTTCCACTTAGATCTTTCATTGGAAAAATATTTGCAATATTAAACATTAACAGCAGCAAAATAAACCAAAAAACATCTTGAAATGAAACTGACAACAAAACCTGAGTGATGAAGATCAAATGATGCAAACTGAATCTTTTTGACAATCATCAACTGAAATTCTAATATTAAACTCTTTTGCCCATTTCTCTTGTTTGTTCTCCTGATTGCTAATCGTTAATGTTCAGTTCTTGATAACGGTGAAATTATTCTTTTGTTTCTTTCCCCACGTGATTCAGATCAAACACGTCTCTGCCGTCATTTCTGCTCTAAGGTGAAGTTTTCCGTAGAATTCATGAGGCTGTTATTCATTTGGTCTAAATCTTTGGTCAAACGGAGCTGGTTCAAAATTATTATCATGAGCTACTTATGTGAAGACAATTGTATGTAACCTCCATCTTTGAGGAGCTGCAGCGTTTCAGATGAACCCGGATATTTTCTGTCCGAAGTATAAATGGACTTTAAGGGACCTCATCGATTCACCGTTTAGTCTATGAAATATCCAAGGAGAAAATGCACGACTCAGCGCTCACGGTGACGTCTCAAATGTTTTGTGCAAAACCCAAAGACGGTCTGAAGAATGATTCAAACGATGAATCGAATGACAAAGTTAGAAACGTTTTCAGATATTTCTGATGACCATCATCATCATGTGTCTAAAATCTGGTAAAATTATTGATAAAAAAACAAACAAGAGGACATTTTCAGTAACTTGAACACTGACGCTGATGTAATATGGAGCAAAGGCCAATCAGAGGCTGGGACAGGTTTGAGTGGCGGGTGTGGCCTTCAGGAGCCAGCGGAAATCCAAACACACACCTCTAAAAAAGCTAATGATTAATTATGATTTTATATGATGGGTGGAGTCAGACGCCCCAAATCACATTTGATTCAGTTCCTTTATGTAACCGAGGCAAAATACTTGGAAATGGACAGAATCTCTTCTTTAATCACGTATTTAAGTTGTACAGAGAAACAGACAAACATCTCAACAAAGACAAAAGACTTGAAAAAATGTGTCTCTAAAGCTGCTGCTGAAATCATACCTGCAACTTTCACCTCACAGCGTCCGTGTTTGTCCTCAGGGTCTGAGCTTCAGTCAACTCTGAGAAGTTTGATGTCCTCGAGTCCACTGATTAAACTATTCCTGAGCTCCTGTCCCGGGTCTGGTCCTAGGCTGAGCTCTGGTCCTGGTCCTGGGCTGAGCTCCGGTCCTGGTCCTGGGCTGAGCTCTGGTCCTGGTCCTGGGCTGAGCTCTGGTCCTGGTCCTGGCCTCGGTCGAAGTCATCTTCCTCCTCCACCGGGCTTTGCCGCTGATGACTCGTCTCTCCACTCTCACCACCTCCTCGAACACGTTGGCTGGCTTCACGTCCAGCAGGAAGCCGAAGAGCCGCAGCAGCCAGACGAACATCCGAGGCAGCGTCGGCTCCAGCTCCAGGTAATGGCTCCTGCACTGCCTGCAGAGAAGAAGAAATGAGGACAAGAAGAGTTTCTACACCCGCTGGATCTCAAAGGTTGACTCATGTTTAGTAATAAACACTGATGTGTCACGGACATCATTGATCTTTGTTGATCTACGTTACTTTTTGACTGAAAACTGCATTTTAACAACATAAATTAACCAAATGAAGTTAATTGCTCAGCCCGACTTGAATCACCAGACGAGTTTGATGCCAGTTTTAATTGGTTTTCACATGTTACTGCCAGTTGGTTCCGACGTACCGGGGGGGGCAGGCTTTGAGTGGCGTGTGCCAGTACACAGAGTTGGAGGGAGTCAGGACGTCGTCTTTCAGGGTCAGAACTCCATCCAGTTTCTTGTGGTGCAGACTGGGACCGTCTGCGCCGTCCTCGTCCCCCCAACAGAACCTGAAGCTGGATGGCTCAACGCGTTCGACACCCGCCGGACAAGAAGACAGCTTCTCAAAACAGGTCTGCAGCTGCTCTGCTGTTCCTGCCCAGGCACAAACACAGAGGCTCCGTTTCAGCACATATCAGCTGTTTTAGACAATTTAATAAGCATCTATACTTTCCTGTCTTCCTCAAGGTTCAGGTCCACGTAGCTTGAGGCAAACAGAAACACCAGAATGATCTTTTAGATGTTACTGCAGTACCTGCATGTTTCACTGTCTCCACACAGACAGGCAACTCAAAAGTCAGTAAGTTCACAGTGTCACATTTTGTTCTTGGTTCTGTCTGGAAGCAGGTTTTACAGTTTATATCAGAGGTTTTCACACGGGGGGCTAACAGGAGTGACAGGATCCACAGGTCCTGTGTTGTTCTGGGGCCGTTGGAGGCGACGCAGGTGACTTGGTGTTGTCTGAGTGGGGCCAGAAAGGGATTCTTACTTTTTTTTTTCATCACCACACATCTGTCATCCTTGATCGTGAACAAAGGTTTCTTGGCTTTCCACTGTTTCCTGTGGACGAGAGGGAGAGAAAATATAATAAAGACGGAACATTAGTGATTAATGTCAAACTCAACCACTGACAAACAACATCCCTCAAAAAAAGCGCCCAAACACCTGAAGAACCCCCCCAGCCAAATTCCACAATGTCTTTATTGTCCCATTATCTTCATTCATCACATCTCATCATTATAAAGCCACTTCAGTTAATGAACTTAATGCCTCAAAATTCATCCACTTGAAATTATTAAGTTGTGGGACAGTTTGCAATTAAACCTCAGCTTATCTTCACCATTAACGACAGAACCGACTGAGAAGCATAAATACCATTTAAAACCTCACTTTTTTAATGATCAAATTCAGTTGTTTTGTCTCTTTAATCCTTTGAAATCACAAACAGTATTTAGTCAAATATTCCTGTGAACAATTTAACGTTTTCAACCTGAAGAAACTGAGGAAAATGATTTTAAGATTTTAAGGTTTGGAGGAGATTCTCAGAGTCTGTAGACGGGTCAGACCCTGATGGAGCACAAACTGTAAACGAAGGTAAAGTTCACTGAGTCATAAACCTGCAGAGACTCTGCAGGTCTCCAGCTGTGACGGTCGTTCACATGTCACCTGGCGATGTTGTGATCTTTCCTCTGCTGAGCTCTGATCAGCGCGGCCTGCAGCAGCTTGTACCACCTCCTCAGGTTAAACCGGTTTCCTGTCACAAAACATGAAACAGAAAAACATGTTTAAATTGAATGTTTAGAAGAAGAAGATCGTTTTAGGATTTTATTGACTCAGTTCCATCATTGATTCTGTATATTGGTCAGATTGTTTCTCAAATGATTTTGAAATGAATGTTTAATTTAAATTGAGTTCAGAGATGTTATGAGACAGTTTGGAAGCAGCTGTTGTTTCCAATCACTGATGTTCTGAAAATAAAATGTTCAAACAGCATCATGAGACAAAGCGTCGACCAGCATCTGAATGATTGGATGATTTAATTACATGAGTCAGAAACCTTTGATGATTAAATATTAAAATGATCAGTGTGGAGGTGAAGAACTCACCTGTGTCGTCCTGGGCAGATGTTTGATTGGACAAATCCCTGAAAGACACAAAACAAAGTGACACTTCACATTTAGCCTGAAATCCAAAGTCCTAAAGGTCTAAAAAAAAAAAAAAATTCTGTAAAAACACTGAAAAGTGTGTTTCATTGATCGTGTCCTCACCACTCAGTGCGGTCGTCCAGGCCGAAGATGAACTTCATGGTGACGATGATGAGGGCGGCCGCCTGGACGTCGTAGCGCGGCAGGACGGACTGAGAGGAGCAGTCGAACGTGTGGAGCGTTTGATCCGCCACACCGGCGCAGTCGATCAGCCTGCAGACCCAGAGGTGGAGCTCATCTGGGAGAGAGCGAAGAGGAAAAGCTTTGAGTTGAATCCACTTTTAAAGCCCAGTGAGCACAGTGCGATCAGCAGGACTGAGAGTAGCAGTGGTGTCGCTACCAGGCAGGTTGGCGTCGGTCAGGTAGCGCACGCTGAGCAGAGCCGGGTGCAGCAGACTCTGGCGGCTGATTGGAGGAAAAGCAGGAAGCTGCAGGAACAGAGCCAGAGTCTTTGCCTCTTCATGGACGGCCCGGTGAGACGGGACACTCTGCGGAACAGACACCAGTCAGCTTCACTTGAGAACTGATTGTTGTTGGTGTGTTTGTTCTGTGGATAATTTGGATCAAGTGGAAAAATACTTCTGAATTTCCCCACTGAGGGACGAATAAAGAAATATCTTATCTTAATGTTGCTGTTGAATGTTTTCAACGTGACTTTTTCAAAGCTGTGAGCAGCACAAACTAAACTCCATTCATCTCTGTTGTGTTGAAGCTGAAAGCTTAGACAGACTGGACAGAAAACACTCGATTTGGGTGAACTGACCCTTTAAACATGTGATTGATGACAGTATTGACTCAGTATGAGGAGCTGATGAATTTCTGACCTCGACTCTGAAGATAAGAGCGTCTTTGCCCTCGAGCTTTATCTCATCAGGAAGTTCCTCGTAACTGTTGACATACGGGACGTGACCTTCATTCACCAACCTGAAACCAAACACATCAACTAACTGCTGCGGGGCTCTCCATGGCCGACACCGAGGAGCGCTCCGCGGCATTACTCAGTCTTTTTAACAGTTTTTCATTCATCCATTTAAAAGCAGCTGAGAATGTGTTGTTACCTGAGCAGGTCGCTGAGCGTCAGAACCTCGCGGCTCCAGATCAGAGCGAGGTGGATCAGAGCCAAAGTCTTCTTCATGGTCATCAGATCGCAGGTCTGTCTCATCCGCCGCGACAGGTAGCTGGAGGCGTCCACCGAGCCCGAACACGCCGACCACTCACTGGCGCTGTCTGTGGAGGAAACGCAACATTTCAACTCCTGTTAAACACTGTTGAATCTGACAGAGACCCTGCTTTCATTCAAACCACTGAAACAGCGATAAAGGGAGTTTAAACAATATCACTGATTCAAAAGAAGAGAACTGTGGAATTTCCGACATATGAAAAGTCACTTTGTAAACAGGAACTGACAGATGGTTTATTTTCATTTCTGATGTTTGTAATACTTCATTTTGTATTTGTTAGATAGTCTATATTGTACCAGAATATTCACAGAATACATCAGTTTGATTTCATCACACAGGAAAACAAGACACTCCAGTATCCAGGAACATTGGACCAAACCAGCTCAGGGTCCACTGAGTTTATATTTAATGTGTCCTTCACCTTCGTTTGATCCAGACGGGTTCATCTCTCCGTCCGTCTCACTGGCTGTCAAGACGGACGACTTGGCCGCACTGTCCGAGTCCGAGTCCTGATCTTGCTGAGAGACAGACAGACAGACAGACGAGATCTATACCATCGAGAACACAGGCTAAAGTCTGATCATCGTCTGTCAGCTGGTCCTGAGACTCACTGATCAGATAACACCCAGTTCAACCTCAGACGAGCTTTACAACCACTAAAGAGCGTAAATTAACAAAAGCTGTTGACCTGGAACACTTGACAAATCAAACCAAAACTCGAAACAAACTTAACTGCTATCTGACCCTGAACCACCAGCACAAACTGGCAGAGCATCTCTTTACTGTCAGAGACACAAAGTAGAGACAGATCATGTTCGGTATTTGGATCAAGCAGCTTTTGAGAAGTAAGATGAGCTGAATTTAGAAACTACAGCTTTTATTTCTAAGATAAAAAAGACATATTCATGCACTTTGTGAACTCACCACTTTAAACTTGGAGCTCCTCACTGGTTTGTGGGTGAAGGCCTGTCGACTCTTCTGCAGGTAGAGTCTCCACATCGGATACAACACCTCGTCCTGTAACAACATGTTGACACATCAGTGAAGCTTTCTGCAGGTTTTCCTCTAAATCCGCCTCCAGGTTTATAAAGAACAACCTTAAAGTGTGGCCTGACTCCCAGTTTGAGCAGAGCGTTGGCCTGGTTTCTCAGGATGAACTGGAAACCCTCGCAGATCATCCACTGATGGCTGCGCTCTGACGATCAAAACACCAAGCAAGCGGTTTATTTAACACAACAGGGGTCACATTTTAATATTAACACGTAACAATTGATCGAAATTCTGCAGCTTAGTCTGTTCATTTTAAAGAGCAATAATAAATTATGCAAAACACCAAACAGACGCTTTAACAAAATCAAATAGAATAATAATCTGTTTTTAATAAAGTAACTGACAAAGAGTAGTTGAAGATCAACATTTTTTATCACTTAACAGGTTGATCAAAAACAAATCTCATTTCAAACTGTGTTTGACATAAATAAATTTTAACCCAGTTTAGTTTGTATTTTAAGACTTTCAGACGTCAGACAGGAGACGGAAACACCGACCGGCCCTCTTGCTTCTGGATCCCTTGCCGAGGGTGGTGATCCTGGAGGAGCCGGGAGTGAAGGTGGTGTCCACCACCTCTCGGGTTCTCTGAGGACGTTTGAACAC
Source organism: Holacanthus passer (assembly GCA_025331565.1). NCBI lineage: Eukaryota > Metazoa > Chordata > Actinopteri > Pomacanthidae > Holacanthus > Holacanthus passer. The sequence continues at coordinate 31,119 of JAFREQ010000147.1, forward strand.
AGTCACAGATGATAAAAAGTTCAAATTCACACAAATGGAAACAAACAAAACTCCACGAAACCTGGTTCAGAAACACAGCGTCCAAAAGATATCAGACAGCTTCGGCTCATTCACAACGAGAACCAAGAGAACTGAGCACGTCCCTCCGGCTCTTATGACGAGATTACAAGCGTTAATTTATAAATTCTCCACATTTCATTCACTAAACAGGGAGAAGCTGCTTTAAGCTGCGATGCTGCAAACACAGAACCAACTTCCTGATGATCTCAAATACGACCCTGCAGTTATTATAGAACAAGACCAGAGAAGCTGTGACCATGTTCACATGAAGCTGTCAGATGATCCATCAGATCAGCTGTTCTTCTTCTTCTTCTTGTTTACCTCGATGACGTTGTGGCAGGATCTGCAGTAGAAACGACCCTCGTCTGAAACTCCCCAGTTCACCTCCGAACACTGAGCACAGGGCTCCCTGAAGCCGGCCTGCGCGCGCGCACACACACACACACACACACAATAACAAATGGTGACTCTTGGCCTCTTTGTCATTTATACTAATAATAATACTAATAACACATCTCAAGAAACTTTCACTAATAAAATCTAAATTGAGTCTTTCCTGCTTGGTGGGAAATTGCAAATAAGGCGCCAAAATGTCTGAATTAATTACAAACTACTGACTTTGGAAATGTGTAACGTTTTTAAACAGACTTTTAAAGTTCAGCCACAGAACTGAGGTTAAAGTTTAAAGATGGTTTTGTATCAAGATACGTTTTAGCATGATGCAACGGGAAATATGTGATGATCGTTGAATTGTCTCGTATAAGTTCGGAAAATATCGGAGGTTGTTAAATGTTGCAGTTCGTCTTGTTGTGAATGGAGTTTGGTGTGAATCAAACAGCAGGTTCTCGCTGTTCAGACGTCATATTAACTATCATGTTGTCGCAGGTACCGTCGGCCGCCATCTTTAACACAGTCGCTTCAATGTTCCGGGTCATTTACCGTGTGCTCGTCGTCCATTTTCACCTCGAACAGCCGCTTTACGTCTTAAATCTGAGCTGAAGTTCGTCCAAAGATCCGCGTGCAGGTTTGTTTGGATCGACTTCTTCCTCCATCACTTCCGGTAGAGTCTGCGCGCTCTGCGGCGCTCGGCCGCCGCCCACAGGCCAGATGATGAACTACAGCTTCTTCCAACGACGCACCATCACTGCAGCACATCAGCATCATTGTTTCGTCCTTGTCTCTCTTCACTTTATTGGCTTTTTAGTTCAGTGTTTGTTATTTCTGTCTTTTTAACTATATTTAGTTTCTGTGTATGAAAATGAAACAGCGGCACAAACATGTTTCCTGTCCTCACATGATTGACAGGAAAAAAGAAAATACTCGTACCAGAGGTGGAGGAAGTACTCAGATCCTATACTTCAGTAAAAGTAGCCACAGTGTAGATTAACTCTGTTGCTTGTATCCTGCATTCAAGTCCTCGTTACGCAGAATGGTTTCAGAAACATTTATATTACATTAGGGTTTTATAATGATTGATGCTTTCATATGTCCCGTGAACAGTTTGATATCATAATATCATCATTTAATGGAAATACTCGAGTAAAGTGCAAGTACCACAAAGTTATACTTAAAAACAGTACTTGAGTAAATGTACCTAGTTACAAAGTGAATCTCAGCAAACTCATTGTTGTTTTGTAGTAGTTTCTCTCATATATTCAACAAATCAAATCAACAGTTTTATCATGTTATTGATCTTCTATTTTCAGATCAATTCAGTGTTTGTTTATGAGACTGTTCGTCTTGAACTTCCTGTTGTAACATTTCACAGTTTGACAGTTGTGATGTTTATCATTATTTCTGTTCTGGTTGATCTGTGCTGGTCAAAGCGGATTTGACTGAGATCACATGTTATAAATAGAGCTGCCAGATGTCTCTGTTATTCTCTTACATAAGATGGACGACAGACGCTTTTACCTTCGGCTTCACTTCACTGTTTCTTCAGCAGCTTTATCTCCTTCAACACTATAACAAATCACGACAAATAACAGAGTTTGATTTTTCCTTCAGGAGTTTTTTTAGATTCCTGAGTGTTTGAATCACCAACTTGTCAAGTTGTCCATAATAAGAGCACAACACGACGACAGATTTTCAAAATAAGACATTTCCTGACTCTGACTACCAACCTGGAAGCGTTTTATGGTTCATAACAACAGAAACAACATTAATAATAATAATCAATGCATTCTTAGACTCAGCATGTTTGAATTTATGAGTGTTGGGGAGGGAAAAACATTTACAGAAGCTAGAACTGAATAAATACATATTAAATTTTCAGTTCTTCTTGAATCCAATATTTGTTTTATTTATTTATTAGTATATGCTGGGATTATGGAGGGGATTTGTATTCAATATTGATTATTGTATTTTTATAAATCTAAAATTATTTATCTACAATGTTTATGTTTGTTTTGTACATAACATGGATCTATGCATGTCCTGTGTGTATTTATTATTCAGTATTTGTATTTTAAAATCCTGGTTACAGCCCTGCATCCTCTGGATTAGTGAAGCTTTATTCTATTGTTTCGTTTGTCCTGAAAAATCGACTTTGTCACGTTTCATACTTTTATGTCATGATTCTTTTATTATGAAGGTGGAGCTGAACTTCCGCCCCGGAAGTCTCGGTTGTCGCGCGCTTCACTCGGCAGCTGTTCGTCTTCCTGGTTTTTGGTCTCGACTCTTTTTTTCTGTTTGATTTTAAACAAAAAAACTTCAGCTGGACGAGATTCACTCAACTTCCGGCAGAAAGACGTTTTTCAACTCGTCAGTTTTCATCTAAAGTCGATAAAGTTTTAAATTTGATGTGATTTTAAACAAGAAGCGACGACTTTTGTTCATTGAGTCGATTAAAAGCGAACATGAAGCTTCGACTCGTGTTTTTCTCTGTTTTCATGGTTTTATGTGAAGCTGCTGTTTCTGAACCTGAAGACGAAACAAACAGTAAGAATTTAAATCACGTTCATGTTTTTAATGTTGACAAAGTTCGTGTTGAAGCTCAAATCTGCCTGAAATAGACAAAAACACAAGAAAAGCTCTGAATGATAAAATGAAAACTTCAAATATTTGAGTTTGAATCAAACCAGGAGTTTACAGGTTATAATGACGTAATAATGAGTCACATTCATTCATTATTATGTAAAAACAGAAGTGATCTGCTGAAGGACAAAAATCACATGTTGACAGTTCTTCTATCTTCATCTCTACCTGTTGAAGTTTTCTGTCTCACTTCCTGTGTCGACAAAAACACGAGATCAACCTGTTGAGACACATCTCATTTGTCCTTCTGTCTCAAAATCATGTGAAAGTGACTCATTGGACATTTCATGTCTGACATGAGATATGAAGTCAGAGTTACTACTTATGTCGAAATTATGAGATGGTAAAAAATGAGCAGAGCTCGAAAAGACCTGAGCAAAGATGACACGAGATTTAAAGTCAGAATCTCTTCCTTCATTTTGACTCATCGAAGTCAAGAGGACATTAACCAATGTCTCTCATCTTTATCTCAAAATAAGGAGATAAATCAGAAGCATGAGACACTGAGTCATAACTTAGAAACAGTATTTTTTAAAATGTTAAGTCACAATTATGAATTTTAAAATCTAAATGTTGAGTCTAACTTATTATTGTCTTATTGATGAGTGAGTAAACAAGATATTACAGGAGGAACGTTCAGTCGTAATCATGACGTCAGTAAAATGCTGAGACGATCAGTCGGAGCCGTCACTGTCGCTCTGCTCGATGGAAATATGAAATGAGAAATTATCATTGTGGCTTCAGCTCCTGTGGCCGTGACGCCGCCGACAGATCGTTCACATTCAGTCATCAATATTTTGATTGATCAGCTTCGTGCTGCCTGATCAAGTCTGTGAGCCAATCACAGTCTGACTTCATGACTGTGACTGAGCCTCTCTGCAGGTGTTAATGATCTTAACCACAAACACATGAGACTCTGTTCCCTCTGCAGCGTCTCTCAGGTCCATGCTGCAGGACTTTGATGTGCTGCCTCTGTCCAGCCTGCAGACTCACTCCGTCCGCCGCCGTGACGTCCAAACTCAGACTCATGTGGAGAAACTGCTCAGCTTTGATGCCCTGCAGAGGTCAGACTTCTCGCCCAGCTCACTGACTCAGAAAGACTCCAGAAGGCCACAGTGTGTGTGTGTGTGTCTGCAGGCACTTCAGACTGTACCTGAGGACCAACGACGAGCTGTTCACCGAGGACTTCAGAGCCGTGGTCGTCGACGAGGACGGGCGAGAGCGAAGCTACTCGGTCAACAGACACAACTACTTCACGGGACACGTCATCGGTGAACCTGATCCGCCTGAAACCAGAGACTTCAAACAGAAGCTGACAAGACAAATACTTGACGTCTGATTGTTTGTGTTTCAGGGGAGGAAAACTCTCGAGTTCAGGCTCATATCGACGACGACGAGTTCTCGGCTCACATCCTGACCGACGAGGCCGAGTACAACATCGAGGTAAAACACACACCTTCGTCAGGGAAACATCCACGTGAAGACAGCACATGACAGCGCCACCTGCAGTTCACATGATACAAAACAACACCTGTGACATGAAAGATAACATTTTATTAACTGTGCATTTTTGTTCACGTCGTGCAGAAAATACACGAGAAGAAACATCGACAGAAAATGAATCAGGATCTAATTGGATAATCGTGTAAAAGCCATTAAAAGATTTGCTTCTTAAATGGTTTTTTTTTGTTATACATGATCGCAAACAATAAATCTGGATTCTGGACTGTTGGACGGATAAAACAAGACATGTCCCTGGACATTTGGACTGTGGGACATTTTTTGCTACTTTCTGGGGTTTTACAGACAAAAGGAATCAACAAACTGAAAAAATAACTGATGATGAAACGAGTCTTTAGTTGCTGCACCAATCGTCAACCGCTGCACGTGTCATGTTCTCTCATGTTCCCAACTTAGTTTAGCATGTTAGCATGCTAACTTCTGTTAAATATCAGGAAATGGAGTCCAGTTGAGGCTGATGTGAATCTCAATAGTTCTGCAGGTATTTGGTCCTAAACCAAACTATTGGACTCATTAACATGTTGACCTGATGGTGGCGCTAGCTGAAAAGTCAGAGGATCACCAGAGTTATCACAGTTCATCCTGAGGCGAGCACGAACGTCTGAACGTCATCGCTCATCCATCCCACAGTTACTGCGATGCTTCAAACCGACTGACTGACATCGTCCATAGAAACAAACGTCTCCTGCTGTAATTCTTCTTCTCTCACTGTGTTCAGCCTCTGTGGAGGTTCACGTCAGCGCCACCTGATGGTCGTCTGCTGATCTACCGCTCGGAGGACATCAGGAACCTCAGCCGGCTTCACCAGCCTTCAGTCTGCGGCTACGTGACCTCTGACCCCGGCCACCTCCTCCCTGACAGCGTCAGAACGGCCACGTTGGAGGAGCAGGAGGAAGAAGGTCAGCAGACAGTGCATTTCCTGTTGCTGCTTCACAATAAAAGCCTCCATTTGATTCACTAAATGTTCACTTTTAATGTGAAGAAATTCAAAAGTTTCTGCAGCTGCTTCACAGTAAAATTATTTTACTGTCCTTTACTACTGTGAAGACTTTGATTGTGAAGCAGCTGCAGAAAAACATCATTGATAAGGAAGCATCGTTGGTCACTTCAACAAAAAACTATCTCAGTCTTTATTTAACATCCAAATGTTGCGATGGTTTGATTTAATAGGTTCATTGTGTTTTTGCTATATTTTGTTCTGGCTGCAGTTCTGACTGTGTTTCTTGTCTTTACCTGGTCAGAGTCTGTGTTCAGAGCGAAGCGTCAGGTCCACGATCACCTGAAGAACACCTGTCCTCTGCTGCTGGTGGCCGACCATCGCTTCTTCAAACACATGGGCCGAGAGGAGGAGAGCACCACCCTCAACTACCTGGTCAGCACACAGTCCACACACAACGTTCTAATTTCAGCTTCACCACCTCCACCTTCACCGCCCTGACTGTGTTTTCAGATCGAACTGATCGATCGTGTGGACGACATCTACAGAAACACGTCGTGGGACGATGAGTTCAAAGGTTACGGCGTTCAGATCCAACAGGTGAGCAGCTTAACGAGGCAGGAAGCTGAAACACAAAACCAGAGGACTCTCAAACTCTTTGTTTAGACCTGGTGTGACAGTGAAATGCTGCCGTAGCTCCATGTGGGTCTGTGTGTCTCCTGTCAGATCATCATAGAGAAGAATCCGACCCCTGTAGCTGCAGGAAAGAGTCACTTCAACATGAAAGGAAGTCCAGTGGAGGGTCGCGATGTCTGGGACGTCAAGAAGCTGCTGGAGGTAAAACCTGACAGACGGACGTCAGTGTTCTAATCGAAGAGCTTTGAGTTTAATCAGAACTTATTCATTTAGTGAAATGTGTGTTCATATGTTTTATAGTATAAGGCAAACATTTAGTGTCTCCAGGGGGCGCTGTGTGAAGTCTGATTGAAAAGGTCTACAATATCACCAGACTTCTATTTTAAACCCTGAACGTCTCGTCTGAAGTGTCTCCTCTTTCGTGTCCCTGCAGCAGTTCAGTATCGACATCGCAGAAAAAGCCTCCAACGTCTGCCTCGCTCACCTCTTCACCTATCAGGACTTCGACGAGGGAACTCTGGGTCTGGCCTACGTCGCCCCGTCCAAGCCGGACATCCCCGGAGGCCTCTGCTCCAAAGGTAACGTCCCGCTGACTCGTCACCGTCCCCCATGTTCTTCAAACATCAGAAAAAGAAGGAATAATTCTCATGTTTTTCTTCTCAAGCCTGTCCCTCATCTTCAAACGAGCAAAGAGCGATCTACCTCAACACAGGCCTGACCAGCACTAAGAACTATGGGAAAACCATCCTGACTAAGGTGGGCCGGTCTTCCTCAATGCGCTCATATAGTAACGTGGATGTAGTGAGGTCAGTCTCCTGAGAGATAACCATCAGTCTGGTGTCGTCTCCACAGGAAGCCGACCTGGTGACGACTCACGAGCTCGGTCATAACTTCGGAGCGGAACACGACCCCGACAACATCCCGTACTGCGCCCCCCGAGAGGACCAGGGGGGGAAGTACGTCATGTACCCCATCGCTGTGAGCGGAGACCACGTCAACAACAAGGTGCCGACTCTTCTGTCTTTGATGCTCAGAGGTTTTTTTAGGTTGACAACAGAAAGATCATTGAAGTGTCTCCTGTGTGTCCAGCTCTTCTCTAACTGCAGCAAACGCTCCATCGTGAAGCGTCTGCGGTCGAAGGCTCCGTCCTGCTTCAAGCAGAGGAACATCAACGTGTGCGGTAACTCTCGGGTGGAGCAGGGGGAGGAGTGTGACCCGGGTCTGCTGCACATCAACTCAGACCGCTGCTGCACCACCGAGTGCAGGCTGAGAGCCGGAGCCCAGTGCAGGTCAGAGACTCTGCTCAGTAAATCCTGGACGGCTGCTTCTGGGCCGCATCAAGAAATCTTATAGTTTTCTCTTCAAGCTCTGCAGCTTTTCCTCTTCAATTTAAATACTTAAAAAAAAAAACTTCAGAGCTTAATCATAATTTCATAAGCAATGAACAGGGTTTCCCTCGTGTGGACCTGAAACAAAGACCAACTGTGCAACATGAGAAAATATGGAAAACATGAACCTTCAGAGAAACAGAGCAGATGTGTTCAATGAAGGCACCTGTTGTTTAGGCCGAACTCTGGAAACTGATCTCGCTCTGAACCTTGTCTCATCCGCCCTCCTCATCAGCAGCCTCTCTCTGTGTTCAGTGACAGGAACAGCGCGTGCTGTAAAAACTGCAGGTTCGAGTCTGAAGGTGAAGTCTGCCAGGAGCCCATCGACGCCACCTGTAAAGGACACTCGTACTGCACAGGTCAGCTCACAGGTCAAAGGTCACATGTCTCGGTTTGTGATTATTCCACGTTGTAAAGAGGCTCGGAGCGACCGCAGACTGCTCTGTGTTTGTGTTGACAGGAAACAGCAGCGAGTGTCCTCCTCCAGAAAACGCTCCAGATAAAACGGTGTGTCTGGACAGCGGAGAGTGTCTGAACGGAGAGTGTGTTCCCTTCTGTCAGGCCGTGTTAAAGCTGCAGCCGTGCGCCTGCAACGGTACGAGGCCTCAGCCGCTGTGGAGACACTGTTGGAATCTACAACACATTTCTGGACATTTAAGATTAGAACTGGTTTTAATTTAAGATGGAGGGAAAGTTGGAATTTAAGGAGAAATATTAGAGTGAGTACAGTGAAAATGTACAGAATGAACTTTACAAGAGACAAATATCAGGGAACTGTCTTTAAGGTGGATTTATGGATTCACTGATCGATACTTGTTGTTTCAAAATTCAGAAGATTTGATCTGATGCAGAACATTTATCCAAAATACTGGAGGTGAAATTTTATTTCAGTCCATTAATTTGCGTATTTCAAGATATTTCACAGGATGCTGTGAAGTTTGAGTGGAGGTGGATCATTGTCTCTCTCTGGAAATCCACATCACCTCCTCCACTACAATTATTATTATTTGAAAATATATATAAAGACATGGACTTTAAATTTACCTGATCTGAATGTCTCAACAATGAGACATGATGATGATAAAGTGTCCAGAATGTAAAGATGACAGACGGCTGTTTATGTGACGGATGTTTATTTATGTCTCACTTTCATGTGAGTTGATGTGAAGATACTGAGGTGAAGCTGCTGTGTTTTACATGTGGATGAAAAATGTGTTGTTTGACCCTGAGTGCAGCTGCAGTAACGTGTCTTCACGTGTTTCTGTCTTTGTAGAAACCAACTCGTCGTGTAAAGTCTGCTGTCGGAGCAGCGGTGGGATTTGCGCCCCCTACCAGGACAAAACAGGCAACTTCCTGTTCCTGCGTAAAGGCAAACCCTGCACTGTGGGCTTCTGCGACGGAGCGGTGAAGTTTCATTTGTTTCTCCTTCCTTCTTCGCTCGAACGCGAAGCTTTCCGTTAATAACACGTTGATGTTTGGATGGGTGCCGTCTCTGCAGGGGAAGTGTATGAAGCAGGTTCAGGACGTGATCGAGCGTCTGTGGGACTTCATCGACAAACTGGACATCAACACGTTCGGGAAGTTTCTGGCTGATAACATCGTGGGTTCAGTGGTGGCTTTCTCTCTGCTCTTCTGGGTCCCCTTCAGCATCCTGGTCCACTGTGTGGTGAGTCTCTACACGTCATATCACTATGATCTGTGACGATTCATACTTTTGACAGGACGCAGACGAGGGGACGGGTTGAAGGGATTTATTATAGAACTCCAGAGGTAAACTGCAAACCTTTGCTGGCACGTGGCTGCTGGTGCTGCTGTGGCTCTGTTGAACGACCGGGGAGACGAGTGAGGAGGGTTTGCCGGTCCAGGTGGGTTGAGCAGAGAGAGGTTTGCAGGTTGGAGGGTGGAGGCGGTGGAGGTGCTGGCTGGAGACACAGGAGAAAAAACTTGAGACAAGCACAAGAGATAAACACAAGACTTAGTTTGGTACGAGCAAAGGCTGGCTGACAGCACCCCGAGGTGAGTGGAACCAGTCTGGCAGCTTGCAGGAGGCTGAGCTGCCGGTGATCAGGGGAACGAAGCTCAGCTGTGGCTGCAGAGGACCCCAGCACCTGGAAGCCACGCCCCCAGCCTCTGAAACAGAGCCTGAACACAAACAGCACCACAAAGAAAAAACTCTAACACAAAAGAAGAAATGACAAAAACACTGGAGCTTAAATGACCAGAAACACACAAACAATACTAGAAATAAAGCAAAACCCAAAACAATGACAATGATCCACATCCAAGTCGAACCCGATCACTTCCCATCGGGTGTTTTCTCAAGTGATGGAGCTGCTTGATGCCGAGTTCTGCCTCAGGAAACTGAAAGATGAAGGTCTTTGTGAAAAACATTTCTTGAAAAGAGTTTTTAGTATCAGATGTCAGTGACGGGTAATATTTAATGTGATTCTTCGCTCTTGACAGTTTTTAATCATTGTTGTCTGTAATTTGACTTTTTAAAGTTTTCTCACTCTTTGTGTGTTTGTCCTTTCAGGATAAGAAGCTGGATCAACAGTATGAACAGACCACGAAGTCTCTGTTCTTCCCCAGTGTGAGTGTAAAAACAGCGTGAAACACAGACGTCCGCTCCTTTAATTGTGGATCATCCTGACGTGACCGTTTATTTTCCCAGAATGCCGAGCTCCTGAGCAGCCTGGAGTCTGCATCTGTTCGGATCTTCAAGCCTCCAACCTTCCCCACCAACAACTCTGCTGGACTGCGCTTCCAGCCCTGCGGCCCCCAACAGACCAGCACCCCTCCGGTCTCCAGCTCCGGCCCCGACCCCGACCCGGCCCCCGGCCCCGGCCCCGGCCCCGGCCCCGGCCCCGGTCTCCCCCCTCTGGACAGCCCCCGCATGGCCACCATCCAGGAGGACCCCAGCTTCGACTCGCACCTGGACGAGGAGGCCCTGGAGGAGGCGTTCGGGCGGCCGGCGGGGTCGACTCAGCGCTCCTTCGAGGACCTGACGGAGAAAAGTGTGACAAATCGCAGCGAGAAGGCGATGCTGTTCAGACTGCAGAGACAACATCAGATCGACACCAAGGAGACGCAGTGCTGAGGGGACGCACCTGTCCGCACCTGTCCGCACCTGTCCACACCTGTCCACACCTGCAGAGAGCAGGAAACAGGTGGAGCTCCTGCTCAGATATCAGGTTTCTGAACTAAAGCCTGCTGCTGCTCTGTTGCTTTGTTCCTGCAGTGAAACTCAGGTCTGATCACATGAACCAGATGCACCGATGTGGAATGTCAGAGCAGATCATCAATAATTATCTGTTGATAGCGATTCAATAATGTTAATCTTTTGAATGCAAAAAGATTCTATATTAAAAACGCATCTGTAGATTGACACGTATATATTTTTGAATACAAGTATTTCGAGATCCTTCACAATCCGTAGAATAAAAAATACTCTGATGTATTGTGAACTCATTTGTAATAACCTCAGTTTATTTTCCTGATACGTCGACTCGTTGATGAGCAGGTCCGGGCTGCAAACACATCAGAATAACTGAAGGATCAGACTCACTGCTCGTTGGTCTCAGCCTCAGACTCAACAAGAGTTCAGCTCATTTTCAGATACGTAGCTAATTAGGCTGGTTTTATTTCTGGTTTATGTTTCTGCTGAAGCCAGTTTGTGTCAAAAGTGTTTGTATCAAAGCTTCTTCTATCGAAGTCCGTTTCCACCAAGTTCATTTGAATTAGAACAGAAAACGAGTCAGTTTATTTTGATAATCAACAAATCGCTTTTCAAACAAAAAGCCAAATATTTGAGGTCCAGGTTTATGTTGTTTTGTTGGTTTTCTGACATTTGATGGCGCTGATGAGCTTCCATATATTGTATTGGGCATTTTTTCACTGTTTTCTTGTGTTTTATAGAACAAAATAGATCAAACAGATGAAGACAATCAGCAGAATAATCTTTAGCTGCAGCCAAAATCCTACATTTGCCTCCATGGGATTTCCTCCAGGAAGGAACCTGAGCAGCCTCCTGATCTGCTCCTCGTCCTGCGGCTTTACTCTCTTATGTTTTGTATGAAAAATCTTCATTAGTCAAGAAAATAAATGCAGTAAAAAGTCAAATATTTCCCCCTGAAATTTAGAGGGGTTGATGCATAAAGTCACATTAAATGGAAATACTCAAGTAAAGTATAAGAACCTCGAAAATGTACTTAAGAATGTGAGTAAATGTACTTAGTTACTTTCCACCACTGACCATGAGTATTATCAACATTTTATCTGTGTGTTTCTTGTTCTGGCTGATTCAGACTTTCAGTAATATTTGTATACACCATTTGCATTGTTTGAAATCAGCTGGTTTCACTGGGAGAAAACTCAGTTTGGTACCACTCGTTATTTTATTGTCAGTGTTTTGTGTCATTTTGTTTTTGTAAAAGCCAAAGTTGTTAAAGCTTTTATTCAGAACTCAGCGGCCCTCTCTTCCTCTGTGGTATTCGAATGCACTGCAGTCAGTATTTTTATGGTTGTGTGTTAAAGGAACGTGTCTGTTCACTGTGATGTTTGTGTGTTGTTATATGCAGATGATCTTGTGCCATATTCTGTCGTTACGAGTCTTCATCCATGTAAAGGTCGAGACTATGTGTTGGTTTTTCATGTCACTGTTTTTCCATCAGTCAGTTTGCTGTTTCAAAATAAAAGGTTTCACTGACTCTTTTCATGTGAGCAGAGTCTGTTTCTGAAGCTGATGAGGAATTTATTGTTGAATAATTCTTCAGAAGCTGCAGATGTTTTATCACCTGTTGTTGACGTTAGGATTGAGCTTAAAGCTCAGCTGTATCTCAGAACGGCCTCCCAGAGATTTGAGCTCGTTCCATAAGAATCTGGTTAGTTTAACAAACCGTCGAGACAAACAGAGCTTTCAAACATGTCAGTTTTCATCAGAATAGTTTGATCAGTTGTCACAAAGATCTGAGCTCAGCAGCAGTTATCATTTCAGATTGAACATGTTTTCACGATATTATAGTTTTATTAATTATATATAAACCAACCAACCGATTTATATCATTATTTTATTCAATGTTGTAATGTCATTACTTGTGATTCAGTTGGAAGCTCCAGAAAAAGCTAGTTTTTTCAAACTATTTCCAAGGTCAAGAATAAACTTATTAAAGCTGAAAGAAATTATTATTTTTATTTTAATAATAAAATACCTCAGATCAGATTTATCTTTGCACAAACAGACTCAGATCCACTAAAACTCTCACTGGACAAACGTTTATTTTCCTCATGATGAAAAACATTTTGTCATGATGGTTGTTTTATCGATAAATCAAGTAGAAAAACAATCAGCTGACGGCCGCTCCGTCTCCTCAAGGTGATTCCTTTGGAATCAGGTTTTAAACAAAGAGTCTGTCTTTGTTAAAGAAAGCAAACAGAAGAATGTTTCATATCAAACTGTTCAGTTCATCATCAGCTCCCTCTGACATCACTGAGGACACCGCCCCCTGCTGGTGACATCACAGGTGGGGCTGAGGGCGTCGAAGAGGCGGTGGGCGGCAACCTCCACCATCTCCCTCAGAGACTCGTCCTCTGCACAGGCCACCGACTGAGGACGAGGACGAGACAGAGGTCAGAGGTCAGAGGTCAGCAGGTCACACACATCATTGAGCCTCACTGTTGTTCCTTCAGTACCAGGAACACACACACTGTCATTTATTTGGACTTGGGTTTGTCCTAACAAGGCCACCGTACAGAGAATAACCTCCTCTGAATGACTTTTACAGTTTTTATCCCACAAGTGATAAAAATCTCAGAACAGAAAAATGACTCATTTCTTCAGTTTTGTGATCTGGAGTATAATGAACATTCCAGCCTCATGGGGGCGCTACTGTATCTCTAGTTATTGGTATTCCCAAACAGATGACTTCAGAGACAGGAGACACAAACAGGAGGTCTCACTCTGCTCAGATGTTCTACTCACTCTGGTTTCTGGGTCGATGAACGCAGTGACTCCGTCCACCGTCACGCTCAAGTTTTTACCGTCTCTGACGTTAACGCAGTCGTCTCCAAACATGTCACTGCAAAACACACACACGCACACACATGCTGACAAGCTCTTATTTTGAAATCTCTACAGCTACTTCCTTCACCAGCTTTAATTGCTTTCACTTCTCTTCTTGAACAGATGTACCCGCCGACTGGCGCTGCAGGCAGAGTAAAACAAGCGTCCACCAGGTGTGTGACGCGCACTTACTGCAGCATGAGCTCCAGCCTCTCTACGAACACGTCTGCGTCGAACGTCTCTTTCTTTCCTTCAAGAACTGACACAAAAAAACAACAAATATGAAAGAGTTGTTTCTGTTGATCAAAGTCATTTCAAAGTCTCACATTTTGTTTACTGACATTTCTGGGCGTTGGGGTTGGATTGGACCTCCAGGACCACCGTAGCCACGGCATCAGCGTACATGTCGTTGAGCGGGTTGGCGATCCACTGAGGACAAAACAGAAGGAGCACTTATTTTGAAACACACTAACAGTGCGACTCAGTGGAGGACAACTTTGTTCAGACTGAAACATCTCAACAACTGTTGGATGGATGGTGATGAAATGTGCTTCAGACGTTCAGGATGAACTGTGAGAACTTTGGTGATTCTCTAACTTTTCATCTAGCGCCACCATCAGGTCAACATTTGAAAGTCAAAAACCAACTAACTGGCTGCCTCCATAAGAAACAGACTGCTCTGACAGTTTGTGTGTCTGACCTCCAGCAGCACCATGCCGGCCTCATGAACCAGAGTGATGCTCTTAAAGATCTTGATGGTGATCTTGGCTGCTCCCTCCACCTGCTCCACGTCTCCTGAAAACACACACACACACACACACACACAGAGACATTGTATAGATGTTGAGACAGAATAAACGGTGTGATGTGAGGTGACATGAGGTGCGTTCAGGTGAGCCGCAGCGTTCTGACTCGTCGACCCACCTGCGATGCTGCGGAGCTGGCTGACGAGCAGAGAGATGGGGCCGGTGTACGGGATGGCCTGAGTCTGCGTCACCGTGCCCATACTGAGATCTGTGTAGTCTGAAGAAAGGCCGAACATGAGGAACAACACGGCACCATCTTAAACTCCAGCACACGGGAGCTTCTCAGACTCATCTTACAAGTTCTGTCATTAATACTTGCAAAGTGTTTCCTGAAGTCTCAGTCACAAACTGAGCAGAGAGAATAACAACAGTGCTGTTGGACGTTGTGAAAGAAAGAGAAGTCAGAAAAGTCTTTCTGTGGCCACATTCAGCTCAAAGAGTCGCCGCATCAACATCAACACTTCGAGAGCTTCAGGTTCAACATTTGTCTCCAATAGATAAAGACACACATTTGTCTTTCAAGATAAGATAAGATAAACCTTTATTCGTCCCACAGTGGGGAAATTCACATATTCAAAATGCGTTTGAGGACCCATTTTTAACCCAAACTGAACCATTACTAAATCACAGAAACGTCCTCACAAAGACAGATGTACAAGTAAACACACACACACACACACACATAGTTACTGACTGGAGAGGTCGGACGGTGTCACAATGTGATAGTTGAAGTTTCTTTTGATGAGGATCCCAGAAACCCTCTGACCCTGAACACACTTCCTGTCAGTCAGAGAGCCCATCACCTGCAGCAAAGCATGCTGGGAGTTAACAGGGCTGAACAATGCAGTCAAACATCAGCAGCTGTCAGAAAACTGATCTGACAGTTTTGTGGATTCAGACAAACCTTCGCCAGTTTCTCTCCTCTGAAGTTTAGTGTGACGGCCTCTGTGTTCCTCGGGTTGTGGACTTCAATGTCGACCTCGTCGTTGTCTTCATACTCGCGGATCAGAGCCGCTTTCAGACGAGCCATCTCGTTCTGCTCGCCGTGGACCAGAATCTGGACACGCAAAAACAGACGGATCAGCATCAGTGTAAACGTCAAGTAAACAAGAAATCTCCATGATCGAGTCCTTTTACGCTGTAACTCAGTCTGTGTTGTGAGCTTTTCCTTTAAAGCCTGAAATCTTTTTAAACATGTACCGTGTCGACATGTGCACGTCATCAGAGGTGTGTGTTCGGGTCATGTGATTACCACGTGAGGAGGTTTGAGCGCTCGGATGAACTCGCTGGTCTGCTGGTAGTCGGTGTGAGCAGAGAAGGAGATGTAGTCCACCGACATCTTCAGAGCCAGTTTCTGACCCGACATGGTGGTGATCTCGTCCGGCTCCGTCATGATGTGCTGAAACACACACACACAGTTCTGACTAAAAGAGACCTGGTTAGATGTAAACTGTATATTAGAAACAAATTTCCTCCCGGAGAAATCCAGTTTCTCTGATGCAGAAACCAGGTTGCTTGTTTACACGACAGAAAACATGTTATTTAAGTGTTTTTGTTGCTTCTTTAAAATGTTCTGTGTCAAACTTTATCCTTCACGGCTACAGTTTCCCAGCATGCTTCAGTTTCAGTGTGAAGAGCTGACCCACCTTGGCGAGCGTTCCCTCCACACAGTAGCCGGCGATGATGACTCCGTTCCTCTTGTCGGTGCACCAGCTCTCAAACAGCTCTCTGGACAGGCCGCTCTGCATCATACCGGGAGACGCCATCACCACGCTGGGGCCGATGTCGTCGAAGTGGTCCATGCTCTGAAACACACGGGGACGTGAACGCCGCAAACCTGTGACAGCGGCAGATCAGCCTGCAGAGGGCGCTCACTGACCTTGAGGTTGCTGATGTGCTTGAAGACGAAGGGGTTGTTGATGTTGATGGCCTTGCGGATCTTGTCGTTCATGGCGTTGATGTAGGTCTGGTAGACCGCCATGCACTTCCTGGCCAGAGACGAGGCGTAGTAGATGGGGATGTCGTGCAGCTCCGGGTGGTTCTGCCAGTACTCATCTTATTCACATCAACACAGTGGTGGAAAGCATCTAAGTATATTCGCTCAACTGCTGTACTCAAGTACAAATTCAACGTAATTAACTCAAGCATTTCCATGTGACATTTGCCAGAAAGTGAACCCAGCAGAGCGTCACACAACAACCTGACTGATCGAATCAGCAACGTACCTGAAAACACCTGTGAGTCTCCGTGGCTCTTTAATCATTTTTTATATTTCGATCAAATCATCTGTTTGTAAAATTAAAGTAAAAAGTACAATATTTCCCTCTGAGTTGGAGCAGAAGTATAAAGTAGCATAAAATGGAAATACTCTCTGAAGAACACAGACTCACCGAGGATGAGCAGCAGCTCCTGAGCTCGACCCAGAGCGAAGACTGGGATCAGACAGCGACCCTCCCTGTTCACGATGTCGTGGACCGTGTTACAGAAACGAGCCTCTCTCTCCTCTCGCTTCTCATGGATGTGAGTCCCGTAGGTGGACTCCTGACAGACAGACAGGCAGAGAGACAGAGAGAGAGAGAGAGAGAGAGAGAGAGAGAGAGAGGGAGGGAGAGGGAGAGAGGGAGAGAGAGAGAGAGACAGAGAGAGAGAGAGAGAGAGAGAGACAGAGAGAGAGAGAGACAGGGAGAGAGAGAGAGAGAGAGAGAGAGAGAGAGAGAGAGACAGAGACAGAGAGAGAGAGAGAGAGAGAGAGAGAGAGAGAGAGAGACAGAGAGAGAGAGACAGAGAGAGAGAGAGAGAGAGAGAGAGAGAGAGAGAGACAGAGATGCTTAAGTCACTGTTTAAACTGCTTCACCTTCCACTGTCTAACTGAAGTTGAAACTGAAGTGAGTCTCTGCAGCCACACTCACAGTGATGAGGATGTCTGGTTTGACACTCGGGATCTCTGCTGCCATCAGATGTCTGTCCTCCTGACGAGAGAAATCTCCCGTATACAACAACTACACACACACACACACAACAATAAACAAGGAGGATGGAGAGAGGATGAAGAAAAGCAGAAGAGCAGATGAGACTGTAAACAAACAGGAGGAGAAGAACGGGTCGCGTTGGACTTTGGTTCCGACCTTGACTCCGGCGATCTCGATCATGAACATGGCGGCTCCGAGGACGTGACCGGCGTGGTAACACCAGAACTTGATGCCGGCCACTTCCTTCACCTCGTGGAAGTTGATGGTCTCGATCTTGTCCATGCTCTCCTCCAGGTCCGTCTCAGTGTACAACATGTCGTCCGCCGAGATGTTACTGCAGCAAACAGCACAGATCCGCATCACTACACATCACACACACACCGAAATATCACAGTTCACAAAAAACGGTTACACATCATAGAGCGCGACAAAAGATCCACCCAGAAAACACTGACCACCGTCAGAGTCCCACCTGACTTTGACGTAGTCGGACAGCAGCCAGCGGTAGATGGCCTTGGAGGCGTGAGTCATGAAGGTGCGTCCTTTAAAGCTGGTCTTCTGCAGGAACCAGGGCAGAGCTCCGCAGTGGTCCAGGTGGAAGCTGAGAGGGAGGACGGGTCAACATGTGACAGTTATCCACGACAAACGTCCGCACCTCATCCGGCCGCGTTTCTCTTCATCATTTCGCCATCAATCATTTCAACCAATAACTGGACAAAAATGGAAAAGTTCAGGTTTGTTCTCTGAGATGATGAATTAGATTCTCTGAACTCACTGGCTGATGAGCAGCAGGTCGATCTCAGCCGGATCGATCAGGTCGATGTACGGCAGAGCGTCCATTCCCTCCAGACCAGGATGGATCCCACAGTCCAACTGAGCCCCGACACACACACACACACACACACACACACACACACACACACACACACACACACACACACACACACACACACACACACACACACACACACACACACAACACTGAGGTGACTGCACACACACATGTGACTCTTCCAAACCACCAATGTGACAGATCCTACCATAATCTTTCGTCCCTTGAACTCCAGGATGATGCAGGAGCGTCCCACCTCCTGTCCCGCTCCTCTGGACACAGACACACAGTCACAGCATCACAGTCATGTCTCACTCACGTGTCTCAGTGTTGAAGCCACAGAAACAGGAAGTGACGAAACTCATCAGGACAAACAATAACTGAAGGATGAGCCCAGATTTAAGCTTGTAAATTTCCCCGTTGTGGGACTAATAAAGGAAAACCAGAGCTTAAACCAAACTCTATTCATAAATGAAGCAGTTTTAAACACTTGGCAAAGACAAAAACCCGCCATATGAGGCTCTTTTAATTTCACGAATCTATTCCATTATTCATTTAAGCTACAACCTGAAAACCTTCATAAATAAGTTGTTTGGTACATTTGCTCAAAGCCGAAATGAAGATCTGCCTCTAAGAGTTCATGGAAACCACAGAAGGTTCGGTCTTCACACTGTTTCTGTCTCTGCTGTTGTCTCGGCTAGAATCGGGCAGTTTTCGGCTGCGGTCTGGTGGAACTCACAGCGGCCGGATGAGCAGTTGGTCACTTTCCTCCGCGGGGACGCTGCCGTCACATTTACGCTTCGCCGCCATGTTGAGTCGGAGAAAGCGGACAAATCTGAGAAAACACACTAATTCATTCACGACTATTTCTGCCAAAACGCGCGGATCCACAACTAACGCACCACTTCCGGCTCCTGCTGAAATGTGTCCGTGTGGAAGAACCGGATGTAACTTTGGTTCCGCCTTTACTGACTGTTTCCGTTTATGAACCTGAAAACATTAAAAACAAAAAAGAGCATTTCTGACAAAGATACACTTTTTTTCCCTTCATATTTAACTCAATTAGCAAAATATAGGAATTTTATCTTAAATAAAAAACATGAAATATATGAATTTCGCCACTATGGGACGAATAAAGTAATATCTTTACTCCAAATGTTAAAACTGTTTTAATTTCAACTTAAAACACTAATTAATCATTTTCATTTCTTTTCATATAGTAGCATGAAAATATAAGTGTGTGTGTTTTATATGAAAATGTGTATGTTTATGTGTCTATGCTGGTGTTTTATTAGAACTTTAAATTTAATGTCTCATTTTGTGAGTCTGTATTTTATTTCATTTCTTTTTGCCTGTTTTTTAGACACAAGTTTGTTTCACTATTGATTTATTCACCTTGTAACTTTATTCTGAAACATGTATGAAATCATTAATGATTATTATTTCTCAGTACTATTAAAAGAAGGAAACTAAAATAATACAACAACTTTGATCAAATGAATTTATGAAGCAAAGACTTAAATATTCCTCTGGTTGAAGCTTCTTCTGTGACGATTTTCTCTGTTTCACATCACAGGAAACTGAATATCTTTTTCAGACTGTTGGTCAAACAAATCAAGACATTTGGATTCTGGGTGATGAAAATAAAAAACGACAGAGACGAGGAGATGAAGGGAAACGTGGGGATGAAAGAACAGTGTGACTAAGATGAACATATAAGATGTAAAAAGGAAAAAGTTGAATTTGCACATTGTTGCTTGTGAAGAGAACCAAACACACACAGGTGAGTGATTTCAGGTGTTTTTAATGACACTGAGAAAAAAAAGAGTACAATAAAATCATCAATCCTATTTAACCCTCTTCTCATGTACAGTGATACAGTTTCCCTTCAGACAACATATTAAAATAATCATCATTTTCATCATGTTTCCATCTGTGTTTCCTCAAAGCCACAGACTTCTGTCACGAAAACATTTAGAAACAGACGACACAGGTAACGTCACAGGTTTAATACCAGCAGCGCTGAGAGCTGCTCCGACCGTCCGACAGTATCATACACACCATATGGCCAAAAGTATGTGGACAGCTCCATATGTAACAGTCTGAGATGTGACTGTGACGCCATGTTCATGTTCTAACAGCCTCCTGGTTTCAGTCTTTCCTCCACATGTTGAACCTGCTGCAGGTGATTTGATCCGGTTCAGACTCCAGAGCATCAGAAAGTTCCAGCACTGATGTTGGTGATCAGGTCTGGACCAACAGGTCTGGACCATCAGGTCTGGACCAACAGGTCTGGACCAACAGGTCTGGAGGATCAGGTCCGGACAATCAGGTCTGGAGGATCAGGTTTGGACCATAGGTCTGGACCAACAGGTCTGGAGGATCAGGTTTGGACCAACAGGTCTGGACCAACAGGTCTGGAGGATCAGGTTTGGACCAACAGGTCTGGATGGTGCTGGATGAGGCTACATTCAGGTTCTTCCAAACAAAGTGGGGGATTGTTGGAATGACGAAACACAAACTGCTGAAGAACACAGCCTGAGACATTTTGAAATTTAAAACAATGTCCTGTGAGTTTGAAAAAAACAGTGGAGTCACAGATGGTTGAACTCTTGTGTTTTAAATGTACAACTTCTGAGAGGAGAAGAATGAATGAAGCTGGAACAAAAAGGAGCTTCAGTGTTTGGTTTCAGCTGATTTGGAGTCAGACTCTGGTCTCAGGTCGGGCTCCGGTTGGAGGATCACTTCGAGTCTCTGTCCTTAATGTCTCCAGTCAGACTGAGCCGTGCTGGTGGAGAACAGGAAGTGAACGGTACGAAGGTGTCAATCGTCTCCGTTCACAGCCGACGTCACTCCGTGATGAAGTGAACGAAGGTGACGGGAAACGCTCCTCGTCTGGTCGGCTCGCCTTCGATGTGACCGACCTGAAACACCGAGAACAGCCGAGTGTGAGCTCAAGTAAAGGATGCGAAAAGGTGACATGATATCTGTGTTACGCCTGCAGTCAGAGAGAAGTGATGATGTCTTTCCTGTTCCAGGTGTAGCTGTCACTCACCCACCACTCGGGGTCCTCCTCCCCCTCCACCACGATCACCTCCCCCTCACTGAACGTCAGCTCGTCTGGATTATCAGCTGAACAGTTGTAGATGGCCTTCACTCTCTGAGGCTTCTGCTTCTACACACACACACACACACACACACACACACACACACACGCACACACATATAATCATACATACTGTCACAGTTACCTCATAAAGTCTGTTGAAGAGATTCTGTCGTTGACATTTTGAACATAATGTCTGAGCGTCTGATCTGAGTTTAAATCCTCCTGCAGTGCAGTGTGTTAGTCTCAGTGTTGACCTCTGACCTCTGTGTTGCTGCTGTGATGTTTGAGGACTTACAGAGTAGGTGCTTCTGGGTTTGGGTGTTGGAGGCGAAGGACTTTGTGGAGATTTGGGCTGTGACCCTACAGACAGAAAAAACAACATATGACTCGATTATCTTCAGAGTCATAAACAGAAACACGACTTTACTACACATCTTGTTTTGTCTGGTAGATTTTACACATTTTTGTGTAAAAACTGTTTGGTCCGAGTTTCAATAAAAACCTCACAGATGTCACTGATTAGTTGTTTCTGTTCCGTAATCAGACGTCACATCTGACACCTTCGCTGTTCTGATGAATTCTCTACAAATTTCACATTTATTCAATCTGTCAAAAAGTTTTCACATGAAATTAATCTTCATTTTCTAGCGATCCTGGTTATTATTAGGTTTTAACATATCATGATAACTGAACAGAACAGAAAGACGGACTTCGGCCGGGGACTGTGAGTCGGTACCTCGTTTGTCCACAGATGCTGTCCTGACAGGAGGTCTCTGCGGAGGACGCCTCGCTGATCTGAGATCAGACAAAATACAGGTGAAACTTTCAGCAAAACACTAATTGAATGCACATCCACAAACCAGTTCAGACCAGGAGAGACCAGTCCAGTCCAGTACGTACCCGGGGGGAGACTTGGGGGACTTGGGTCCTGGTGGCGGTGGTCTGCTGGTCTGGTGACTGGGGACTGGTGGGGGGAGGGTGGGAGCCTTGAAGTGTGGCGGCGGTGGGATGGTGGGAGCTGGTGGGACCGGAGGCACTGGGATGACCGGGGGGAGTCCGGCCGCTGGTGGGGGAGGGAGCGGGGGGAGGGGGTGTTCCTGGCTGACAGGGTCTTGTTCTCCAACATGCTGGACCTCTTGTTAACTGGAGGAAGAGGAGGAGCTGCTGGGAGCACTGGGGCAGGAGGAGAGAAGGTTTAGATTCATTTAACCAGGAAATATTTGAAGGCGTTGACGCTGTTTTTGTGTCCAACACTTTTCTCAAGTTACTTTGTTTTGTAATAAGCCGCACGGAGCCGACAGGAAGTGACTCACCGTACATGGACGAGTTCCTCTCGGGGGTTTGAGGGTTCGGGGGGTCGGAGGACGATCGCTGTCGTCCTATTGATTCAATGGCGGCAGGTTTACTGAGTCCTGAAGCAGCGGACAGACAAAACATCACGTCACGTTTAATCCGAGAGAAAAGACTGAAGCAGAGCGAAGTCAGCTGGTGAACTCAGAACTCAGCAGCACTTTGAGCTAAATGCTAACGGCAGCAGGATGATTCATCTCCGAGGTTTACCATTCATTTTGAAATTAACTGATAAATAGTAGAAAAAGACCTTTATCAGACTTATGAATACTTTGGACTTGAGCAGCACAATATTTTAGGACCAGATGTTTCTGATGTAATAATTGAATGTACAGGTCAGTTTCAGTTCTGGAGCTACGACAGCTGGATCGGCGCCGTCGACCTCTGACCTCTGTTTGGAACTCTGGGGGGCAGCGGGGGTGTCGGTCCCGGCGGCAGGTTCAGGTCCATCATGGTGCCGTAGGTCTCGTTGCTGATCATCATACTGGGGACCTGAGGCCTCTGTTTGTCCCGCACCAGGCCGGCGGCGTCCCGAGCCAACGCCGCCAGGTTGGACTGCATGTGGCCGCCGCCCGGCACGAAGCAGCTGGCCGGACGCTCCTCGCGGCGGTTGGGGATGGGCTGCAGGAAACAGACCGTTACACATCCAAACCACTACATGTCCACAGGTTGGTTAACAGGAAACCGGCCGACCTTGTCCTCCATCTCGTCCTCGCTCTCATCCAGGTCCTCGTTCTGGAGACGCCACTCGTACTCGACATGAACGTGGACGTTAAACTTTCCTGTCTGAGCCTGAGTCAACTGAAACAAACACAAACAACACTGTTTTTAATACAAGACGAATGAATCAATCTCAATAAAACTCCGTTCAAACAGAAAAAAAACAGAAAACAGAAAAAACATGCAACGTATATAAATATAATATTTGTCTTACGAGTTCTTCACACTGAGTGTGTCGGAGACGTTTAGCGATGTCCAGCGGCGTCTCTCCTGCTTCGTTTGCTGTGGAGACAAATTCATGGTCAGATGAAGCACGTTCACACGCTGATGTCAGGGGATCTATGAGATTCATCCACTGGGGACCATGAACGACTCTTATTTCAGCCTCACTCATATTGTTCAGACCAGAATCACAAACAGAACAGAAACAAAATGGCTGAAAATCCTCCATCACTTCACTAATTCAGTCGCTTCACCAGAGCTCGTCTCTGTCTGACCGTGTCTGGTGTCACTTGATAACAAAAGCTATTTCCGGTTGTTCTCATGTCGTAATAAAAGGCTCCTGTCGTGTGTGTGTTGCTGTTTTCTTCCTGTTCTTACTGATGGAAACTGAAGCTTTTCCTCTCAGCAGCAGTTTGAGACACTCGCTGTTGTCCGTCAGACAGCAGTAATGCAGAGCTGTGCTTCCTCTGGACGTCTGCTTGTCCAGGTTTCCACTGAAACATACACGCACACACACACACACACACACACACACACACACACAGTGTTATGATACGGGTGAGGACAAATCCAACCAGCGACCTCAGGGGAAACAAACTGCTGTCAGAGAACTCAGTCGATGATGTAAAGTCTGTCTGCAGGTGTTGGATCAAACCCACGGATCCTGAAAACCATCGATCAGAGTGAAATGATTAATGAGTTCGATGATCCACAGAATATTAAAGCACAAACTGATAAATGATATTTATGCAGCTGCGAACACGTTCTGTTCCAACAGTATCTCTGATTTTCTGCTGAAATCTTTGGGTCTCAGACAAAACGAGACATTTGAAGACGTCCCCTTCGACTCTTTTCTGACATTTAACAGAACAACTAATTAATGAATCAATAAAGGAAACGGTGGACAGATGAATAAATAATGGCAGCTGCAGCTCATGCGATGGTGTTTGTCACCTGTTCTGTGCGAGGAAGTCGACGATGTGGAGCGAGTTCCTGTCACCCATACGGACGGCCAGGTGCAGCACCGTCTCTCCAGGTTCCTGCCAGGAGCAAACACACAGCTTCAGCACCACGAGCTCAGACGGAGAGACATCAGACATGTTCTTAAACTAAAGAGAAAAATCCAACTTGTGAACGGATGAATTCTGTGACGTTGTTACTGTGGGACAGTGTGCGAGCGACAGCAGTCAGAAGTAATGAGTGTCGGCGTACGTGTTCGTTGGGCTGTGGACTGGCCTCCATCAGGTCCACCCCCTCAGCGTAGACCTGGATCAGAGACAGGATGTCTCTGTTCCTGACGGCCTCGTACAGAAGCTGCAGCCTGGACGCGGCGTCGGCACAAAGACGCTGAGCGAAACGCTTCTCTGTGTACTTTGCTGTGATGTAGTCCTTCCTCATCTGCCTGGAAACCGACGCACAGACGCAGTTAAAACGTCCTGATTTCACACGTTTGTACTTTTCAGATGTAAACAGTTTTCAGTTCACGTCGGCGCTGCTGTCACTCACATGTCACTGGTCGGATCAGGTTTGGTGACGTCCTGCGCTGACAGATCTGCCTCCATGATCTCGTTGAAGCTGGCATTTCCCACGTTCTTCGCCAACTAAAACACAACATCAGGTCATCAGGTGCTGCTCCTTCCTCAGCTTTAATGTTAGTTCTACATGACAGATTCTTAGTCAATGTATCGTTAAAGATTTAACAAATCAAACTGTCAAAAAACAAATATATTTAGCATTTGACTTATTTATTCTACTCGAACCCAACTCAATTTTAAAACACGGCTTTTGTGTGAAAACAACTTTTGTCCACGTTAGCGTTCGTTTCCACAGCGAAACACCTGAACATCAGGAAAACAGCTGCAAGAAAACAAGATCCCAGAGACAGAAACCGGGTGTTTGTAGATGGACAGTGAAGCGGCCTCACCAGCAGCTCCGAGGTTCCCAGGACGTCGAGGTCCAGGCTCTGGATCCTGGAGTAGTGGACCCCCATCTCTCTGTGGATCCCCGAGCACTCGATGCAGATCAGCACCCCGAGGTTGGTGGAGAGCCAGGTGGGAGCTGACGGGACGAGACGGTGGTTTGAGCTCTGGATGTTTTTTGATTTAATCCATGTCGTGTGAATATTGTGGTGTCAGCGGTTTGTCTAAAACCTTCGGAACCTCATGACTCTTTATCACAGTCTGAAAGAGTTTCCCTTCTCACTAACTCTTCTTCAGTCTCTTCTACCTTCAGGCTTCAAACTGAGATCTAAGCTGCGTCTGTTCACACTGTGAATCAGTGACAGGAACCTGAGCGGCGGCGCAGGTGGTGGATGTACTGACCTGCAGCTCCACAGTCGCAGCAGCCGTCGTTGCCGCTCATCCTCTTCACCTCTCCGACGATGGCTTTGGTCAGTTCCTGCACGATGTTGTTCTCTCCTTCGCTCTGGTCGCCTTTGAACGCTTGGTTCAGCGCCTCCTCTTTGCTGTTCTGCAGCACCGACACCCAGCTGGAAAACATCCCATCGCACCAGGCGTTAAAACGAGCTCGCAGGTGAGACGGACGCTGAAGATTTCTGCTACTTACATCTGACATTCAGCTTCATCCTCAGCCTGGAAGTGATACGTTCGGTCGTCTGCAGGAGGGAGACAGACAGCAAATGAGACATTGTCGGGCGACACATCGTGCGGACATTGTTTCGACGGTGAGGATGTGTCCGCGGCTCACGTGAGAACAGGTCGAAGCTCTTCTTCTCGTCCGGGTTCCTCTTCACCTGGCAGGTGAGCAGGTTGAGTTTGGCTGGAGGTCTGTTCGCCTGAGAGACAAGAGGCAGGGAGGAAGTGAGACAACGGCAGGAGACACCGAAACTGACAAATATAGAGGGTGTTCAATATCCAACACATGAGCAAGACACCATGAAATAAAAACTAATCTCAGATGGATTCTGCGTTTTTATCCACGTGACCAGATGATGAATAACTTTTGTGATTCACCACAAGGTTGACGTGTTTGTCTGAACAACGACTGGACGGATTGTTATAAAGACATTCACGTTCCCCTCAGGATGAGCTGCAATAACCTCGTCACCTCCTCTGGGGACCATGAACCAGTCGTTGCTCAGAGTCTCTCAGTTTTGAGTAAAGGACCAACTTTAGGATCAAAGGAGAAGCTGACAGCTGTTCGTGAGAGTTGGTGTCAAAGTGGATCATAAAGATGAAAAACGTCCAGAGTTGAATTTGCGAAAGCCGAAGCAGAGATGAGGTTGAAATCACAGCCCCCCCCTCAAAGATCTATCAGAGTCAGATCCTCTTCCCACCCTTCTCTCTGTCATCCTTTTCCTTATGCTCTTCCTTCTCCTCCTTTTTCTCTTCCTCTGCTGCAAGCTCTGTCCTGATTGGCCGATTGACTCTTCATGTAAAAACTTCAAAATAAAAGAAAGAAGGCACAAAAAGAAGGAAAAAAAAATAAGAAACGAAATAAAAAACTAAAATGAGATCTTGCATCTCCCCAATTGAAATCAAAAATAAACCCAGAAGGAGACTTTTTATTGGCTGATGGGCATGCAGGCGGGCAGGAGGGAGGAGCTTCTCATGCAGGTGAACCAATAGGAGAAGAGGATCGGGCGTCTTACCGTGCCGTGGCAGATGGTCAGGAAGCCGTTCTTCACCGAGCACTTCCTCTTCTGCCAAACCTTCCTGAGTCTGAGGACGAGACGCGAGGCAGCGAGAACACACATCGCGACACTGATCACTTCTATCACATTATTCAAATCAATCAGTCGTCCATGAAAGTGACAACTGGATACAGACATGAAACATGAAATGAACATGAGAACAGAGAACATCTTTTAACGTGTCAACATGTGATGGTACATTTGATTGGTTGGAGGAAGCGGAGGGTTAATCCTCTGGGGATCATGAATGTCTGCAGTCTGCTCACTTTCCTACAGCTGCTCAATCTGATTCATCAAAGAAATGACTGTGAGCCCCGATTAGCCAGTTAGCGTTCGGTGTCCCTGTGTGTTGTGTTTTCCTGTGGACTTCTGGGACGTGGAGTTCACTCACCCCTCGCTCTTCTTGTAGAGGACGCCGGAGCGCTCGGTGCCGTGAGCCTTGTTTCCCTGCAGCTGATGGAGGCTGTAACCCGCGCTCTGTTTGGCCTGAGCGTCCTGTGAACCAGCAGGAGACGTTAGTCCCGCGGCATCGTGTGGACAAACGCGTCCCGTCCCCTCAGAGAGCCGGAGGACGAAGGACGGACCCCCTCCTCTTCCTCTTTAAAGCGTGAACATCGCAGTAACAACAGTAAGAACTCTGACCTCTTTCTGCTCCGACTGCAGCGACGCCTTCAGCAGGTCCCGCAGCTGCGTCAGCTGCTTCCTCTCTCCGTCCTGAGTCTGTTTGATCTGAACACCACAGAAGAAGAAGACACATTATATCTATACATCACTGATCTGAAGCAAACTGCAGTGTTTTACATCTGTCGTCGTACCGACATCGTAAGGATAAATTCTTGGACTTTTCATTTTCATTTTATTACATCTCAGAGGGAAATATTCCACTTTTTACTCCACTACTTTTGTCTGACAGCTTTAGTTACTAGTTACTCTTCAGATGACAGTTTTTCCTTCCTGTCCAGTGAAAACCACGTATCTCCACATGCATTGAACGTTGGTGATAAAGTGAAGGATGAAGTTTTCCTTCATGAGAAAATTCTCCTCCTTCTGAAGCTGAATCAACTCTTTAAAAAGCCTCTTGGATCAAAAAGCATCGACACGAAGCTGAAAACAGGCTGTTTGTCTCATGAAGCTTTGTAGAGATACGTGGTTCTCACAGGACGACCAGGCTACAAACACATGATGATCTTCTACAATCTGATGCTCGTTGCTGGAGATGAAAGCGGCCGACAGGATATGAAGCGGTTTAAAAAGTCCGTCCTCACCGTCGTCAGGTCTGTGGCCAGTTTCTCTACGGAGGGTTTCAGACTCTCCACAGCTTTCAGTCCGTCCTGGAAGAAACTGAACAACAGAGAAAAATATGACCAAATGCACACATAAAAAAAACAGAAAGAAAAAACAATGTGGAATAAAATCGATTACATGACGATGAAATATAGGTTTTTGCCATTTCATTAAAAAAACAAAAATATTATAAGGAAATGATTTCAGATGAGACTTCAGGCTCTTTCTGACTTTCGTCTTTTGCAGATCGACGTACTTGCACTGAGCGTGGAAAAACTTGATGAGGTTCTGGAGGAAGTCGACGCCTTTCTTCACTTTGATCTCGTTTACTTTCAGGAGATACTGCAGAGAGAAAGCAGAGAAGATGAATCTCGAATCCCAAAGTTAAGGTTAAATGTTCAGATTCATTTGTCTCGTTAAAGAAACCTCACCTCACACATCTGCAGCTGGAAGAGTCGTCTCTCCTTCTCCATCTCCTCCGCGATCTCTCCGCCGCTGAACTCGGTGCGAATCATCCCGTGCTGCTTGGCGTGCTCCCGCTTCTCCTTCTCAATCTTCGCTCTGGTCTCAGAGGTCAAAGGTCAAGTCAGGAACTCCACAAAAACAAACAATACTGATATTAAGGAAACTGATGAAGCTCTGTCCTCCAGCTTCTAACTGTGAAACTGCACAGAAACTCCCCCAGAAACCAGCAGTGGAAAGTAACTAAGTACATTTACTCAGGCACCTAAGTACAGTGAGAGGTACTTGTACTTTACTTGAGTATTTTCACTTTCTTCAACTTTCTCCTACTTCACTACATTTATTTAATAACTTCAATCTCTTTGCAGATTCCGATTGTTATTAAGTCTGAAAACAGTTTGAAAAGTTTCAGTCACAAACAGAACTTGATTATGTTTTATTATTTTTTACATCTCAGTCACGAAACTTTTCAGCAGCAGAGGACGTTCAGATTTAGTTGTTTCATAACTGATAACACATTTGTGTTCTTACAGTTTGGTCTCATAATCCTTCCAGGCTTTGTCGAACGGCTTCTTCAGATCCTGAAGGAGGAAGAGACGTCACATGATTAGACTGAACCGACCAATCGCAAACACAGATGCAGGACTTTGACCCGTGAGTCACTCAGGAAATATTTCAAGACGATAACGTGTGTGAGTTTTTTCTTCCTGATAAAAACACGAAGTCGCTCGGTGACTCTTTTATTTAGCAGCACTTGTGTTTTCTCACTTTTTTTCACACGTGTCAAACTGGTTCCTTGTATTTTGTCTCTCTGAGTGTGTTTTCTTAGCTGCGGTGTGTGTGTGTGTGTGTGTGTGTGTGTGTCAGAAGGTTTCAGGCTGACGGAGGAAAGTGAACACGAACCCCTTTCACTCCCTTCAGGTCTCCCTTCAGCAAACTGTCCAGAGGGAAGGTGATGATGTTGTTCATGTTCTGCATCTGCAAACAGGAAGTTCACATGAGTAGAAAACCTCCGCAGCTCAAGTGTCAAAGGTCAAAGAGCAAAACCCTGGAACTGTGTGACCTCGGTCCCTCACCAGGTTTTTGAAGAGCGCCGTCAGCTCTTTGGTGAACACGGCGAACTTGAGGAAGGCCGAGCCGACTTCGCCGTCCTCCCTGCAGACGCAGTTGTCTCCGAACTTCTCCATGGACTGAATGTACTGCTCCTCATTTTCGACATGAGCTGAAACACAGAGAGTTCAGTGAATCCTGAAACAGTCGTATTCCATGATCCAGTTCAAAGTCTCACTGTTTTCAACTGATTTGTTTCTGTCCTGCTTGTTTAATATTTAACACCTTTAATGTGAAGATCTGCTCTGTTTTCAGTCTGTAGAGTGACACCAGATTATTTATGCTCAATTACTAAAAATCGAACAATTCAATTAGTAAAACATGAAAACATCATGAAATTTGTCAATTAATAATTCTACCTCCTGATTCCTTGTTTGCTACTGATCGACATCGTTTTTGTTCCTATAAGAATCAAATATTGAATTTGCTTCATCCTGAAACAGGAGGTTTTCTCTTCGCTTCGCTCTCAGACTGGTTCAGATGCAACAACTGCTGCAGCTGAAACTTTGGGCCGTGGTGTGTATTTAAAGTCTTAACGTCAGTGTGCTCGCCTTCAGCGAGAGCAGAAAAGAAGCTGCTGTCAGATCAGTTCAGAAACCTTCAAACACTCACGTCTGTGACGGAAACAATTCCAAACTCACATTACTGCAAAACTGCAACCACATTTTCTGATGTATAAATATCTGGAGTCAAGATCGACGAACAAACTGAGCCACTGATCCAGGCCTCCACAGCTGCTGTCACTCAACTGAACCCTGCTCTGATTGGTCACTTCAATCTGTTCTGGGATGGCGAATGGATCCATCGTGATTATCAGACACCACTGGTCCTTGTTTGTTTGTCATCAGGTTTAAAGCAGAACCGCTTTTCATCGTAGACGTTTTGACGGGATCAGATTTTCTCTTTGACTCCAGCTGCTGCTTCACTCAAACACGATTCGGTCTCGTCTTCCCTGTGTGTCAGTCGCGTCTCTCCCTCGGCATGCTGGGACAGGAGACGGTATGACAGGAATGTTTGGAGGTGAGACTCCACCTGCCTGAACACAGACCCACCACAGCGACACCGACGCAGTGAACGCACCCCTGGACATTTCTGTGAAACAGTTTTGTTTCTGTCTCGGGCCAAAGTGAAAGTAGAAGAGCAGCCGTCCACTCGAAGAGGCTGAAGCTGGACATGTGAACTCCTTCACTCTTCATCCGTTACATTTGGACAATTCCAACTGTTTTTAATCCAGTTTTTATACGTTTGTCTCTGTATGTTTAAGAAATAAGCTGACGGGACATTCTGAGACTTAAAATGTCCAAAAAGTATCGACAGTGCAAAACAAAAGATATGATTTTCATGTTTTTTTCTGATTATTATTATTTCTCTTATTTCTGTTTGGAATAAAGGTGTTGTGAGTTTTTGGGACTACAGTTCCCATCATGCTGTGGGAGATGCAAACAGACCGACTCACCCAGACCAGACGTGTTGATGGCCTTCACCGACTTCTTGATCTTGTACAGAATTGATCTGTCCACGTCCAGAGCCTGAGGAGGACAAAGACAGTGAGGACACAGAGACCAGAAACCACAGCTGGACGGAGTGAAACACTTTCATTTTACTGAGGTCCAGCGGCAGCCGTCGAGGTTGTGGAGAGATTTTCTTTTGGAGTCGAGAACAGCAGCTTCCACCTGCTCAGAAATATCAATTAAATCTGTCTGACTCTCTGTATCATCCTCACTGTCATCATCACTGTCATCATCATCGCGATCGTCGTCATCATCATCATCATTTTTCTTTTATTCCCTCTGATGCTTCAACACAATAATAAAAGTCCAACACTAACTACACATATCACAGTAAACTAGAATTCAAAGTCACAGTTTGACGACTCACATCATATCGAAGTTTTCAGATCGACTCTGTTCATCAGTCGACGCCGCAGCAGAAATCAGTCTTCGTTTGTATGTTTGAGTCCATTTTCTGGAGTTGAAGGCTTTTAACCAATGATTAACAGAAAATCACAATAATCAATGAAACAGAAAGTCTCGTGTCAGATGAAAACCTTTTATTCACTCACGTCCTTCAGCTGAAGATCTTTCTATACGAGGAAACAAGCTGCCTCCAAGAACCTGTGCAAATCCTGCAAACACCCTTAAACCCTCATCACAGACGCCTGGAATCCTTTTAAGAACCCTGGAAACCTTTCAAGGACGTCTGCGATCCTTTCAACACCTTTTGAAATCCTTCAGAGACTCGAGCTGGATCGAGCTTTCAAATCTGTCCTCGAGGACGAAGCGGCCTTTTACACTTCAGCAACAAGACAACCTGCGACCGTTTCCTTTCACTTCAGTTCCTGAACCTAAACTTTGGCCACGAAATCCAAGTTTCATTCATTTAACGATGCCAATGTTTAAAAGTCATCAAATGGAAATGTGAAACCTTTCCTTCTCTCTGTCCCACAACAGAAACAATACAAGTATAAGAATGATGATGTTTGTCCCTGAGTCGCCTTTTCAATGATGTAAAGACAGAAAAAGAACCAGAAGCTCAGATTCTTAAACACTGAGGAAAACGTTAATGCTAATGTGTAAAAATGCCCTTTGAGAAACCAAAGAACTCTTGCTGCATTATTTCTCCATTGAACCAAACACGACACCTCTCGCATCTTTAACGCTCAGACTGTTCGACCGCGACGTGACGCTCACGCTGATTTGTCCAGTAAAGTTTATTCGAACAAGCGAACGCACCATTAACGTTGACAGGAGTGAAAGGCAGCGTCACGTCGGGCAGCTCTCCGACGAACGGACAGTCGAACCAGCCGTGACGTAAACAGGACAAGAACAACAACACTACGGTTCCCATGAGCCTCAGCGGCCGCAGAGCGATCTGTGTCAGATTCAGACTTTATCCCTGCGGTCGGTAACGACACACGCCGAAACCGCAGCAGCCGGATCCAGGATCCACACAGCTTCAACGAGGCTCCACAGGCTCACAGCCAACAAACAGGAAACAGGAATAAACTCTGTCGGCACATCAGAAAGTCCAGCAGCTCAGTTTCTGTTTGACTGAAGGTCGAAAACACTGCAGCCGCAAACCTGCTGGTTTCCATCAGCTGAGCTCCACTTTAAATCTCTGCAGGATTCTCAACAGAAAAGCAGCTTCAGAGTCGATGAAGAAATAAAAACAGCTCAAACCTGCAGCTGGATTCTTTCAATGAGACCATGAGGATCAGTGAACCAGTGGCTGTATGAATGAATGAATGAATGAATGAATGAATGGCAGCAGGCGTCACATAAATAAAAATGTAAAATGTAAAAAGTGACAACAGGTGTTTAGTAAAGAAGCCAGTTAAAAGTGCAGATGACGTCGAGGCCAGAAGAGAGAAAACGCTGACGGTCGACACCCGATAAAATTCAGACAACTGTACATTTTGGGATGTAAACAGGAAGTAGAATGTCGCCATGGAGACAGCTATCTGTGAACTAGCCCTGCTTTTTGTTTACATTTTGTCAAATTACCACCATTAAAAGTTAAACACTGAAAAGCTGAAGCAGGACACCTGAGAACTCGGAACCTGGTTCGAGGCCTCTGAATCCGAATCTTCACGGAAACAAGAACCTGATATTTTACGGACAAAACCATGAACTGAAAATAAACGTCGGCTCCTAATTCCAACCTTTCTGAGGTCGAACTGCGCAGAAGTTTGAAAGTGTCTCGTCTATTTACAGTCTTTACATTAATGATG
>JAFREQ010000147.1:67500-210000 GCA_025331565.1 Holacanthus passer
ACATGTGACAAGTGACGTCTCACTAAAGTTCATTTTCTAAAATAAAATAAAATGTTGTTCTTGTTGAAAGAGCAAATAAAGTTCAGGGACAGAAAAAAACGGCACATTGACAAACAGAATTACTGAACTCATTTGATTTATTCTTCCCAGAGCAACAGGAACAAATAAGAACGACATCAGTGACAAAAATACATTTACAAACATTTATGACAGAGGAATAAACAACGAACACTTGAAAACACACACGAGGCTTCGACCTCTGGACCGTCGCTTCACAGTCAAGTCGATTCTTCCGTGATTATTCTGACAAAAACACAGACAGACAAAGACAGAGCGTCCTCCTTCTTGGTGGAATAAATAACGAGAACAAAGACAGAACAGCTCCAAGCAGCTTCCACCGTTTCTGCCAGTAAAACACAGATGAGGAATCACAGTTTTGACCCGAGTTGTTTATCATTGAGAAAATATCAGAGCAGAGCTTATTTGACCGTGGGCGTCGGTGCAGAGTCGGCGTTTGTCTACAGAGAACACAGAGTCACCGAAGAACCCAACAGGAACCCGAACCCGAAGCCGGCGTACAGCGGCTCGGTGAACGTGGCGTTGAAGGTGTGGAGGTGGATGAGGGCGTCCGAGGACACTCTGTAGAAGGACAGAGTCCCTGCAGGACGGTCCACAAACACAGAGACTCTGTTGGAGACGGAGGAGAAGGGAGCGTGGAGCGGGATGAACGTCTTTCTGTTGTTGTGCCAGGCAGAGAAACCGGCGGCCGAGCAGCTCAGACTCCACGACCGGCGGTTCTTCCCGAAGCAGCTGTCGGCGCCGTGTCCTCTGCGGCCGATTCCTCTGTAGGACACCGCGACCTCCACCCGCCCCGTCCACTTCACCTCCCAGTAACAGCGGCCGCTCAGAGGCTCTCGACACAGCAGCTGCCAGCAGTCGAACCTGTCGGGGTCGTCGGGCTGAGACTGATAGTGTGTCACCAGTTTGACTTTGGGCTTGTTCGCTGTGAGTCTCAGGTCTCTGTTCGCTGTGTTCGGGTCCAGAGCGAGTTCACAGGAAACTGACGGAGGGAAGAAGACACAGCAGAGCAGGCGTGATCATCTCTGATGGGTTCGTTTCTGCTGTCACTGTGAGATTCACACGCTTTCTGATGAAATACAAACTGAATCACATTAACAACAATGTGACTGCGACACGTCAGTATGTACTTGTACTTCATACCTTGTGAAAATACAAGACAATAAAAACACATATTATATATTTGTATCCTGAGTTACAGAAAGTTTTAAAATGACTAAAAGCCACTAGTCAAATATTTTTCATTGAGGTTTTGCTGCCGGACGAATCTTTAAATTCTGAGATATTTGTGTCTTTAATTGGGCTAAAATGGGATTTAAAAGTCAGATTGTCGACCTTCGTCTGCGAGTTTATATTAAACCAAACTGAATGTTCATCTCCTTTAAAAACGGTCTGACCAAAGTGAAACTTTTGTAACAGCTGACATGTTGAAATCCTGTTTTAGGATCAGCATCAGTTCCTGTGTTGTAACGTGATGCGTTTACTGACCCTTTTTTCATGCAGGACATTTTGCTTGTATTTGTATTTGTATTACTGCAGTCGATAGTTTCAGTCGACTGTTTTTACAGTTACAGGTGTAATTCTGAGCCACAGAATCGTGAATCCACATGAGACCTGTGTCAAAGAAGCTTTCAGATAACTGATGTCAGACTGTCAGTGTTGTCAGCATCATGGTTCAAACGTTACAGCCTCGATTCTTTTGTGTGTAGTATTAACTTAATGACACTAGACCATCACATTAGGGAATACACTCGACACGTACTTTTAATACTTTAATACTTTTAATACTAATCTATATTTAAAGCAAGGACTTACTTACTTTTAATTAGAAAAATTACTGCAGTACTTCAACTTTTACTAAAGTGTTTGAATCCTTCCTTCACTGATTATATGAATCAATCTGAAAACACTTACACTTCTTCAGACCTGGTTTCATCCTCTGCTCTCCGCAGTGATCCACCCTGCACAACCAACACAGGAGCATTTAACAACCTCCCAACACGAGTCCTGACTGCAGCTCAACACCAAGCATTGTTGACCGGCTTTTGATTTCACCGTCCACACCTGAGATTGTCCAGCCTCCAGTGTGGATCCTCCAGTCCAGCAGACAGCAGCTTCACGCCTGAGTCTCCGGAATGATTGTAGCTCAGGTCCAGCTCCTTCAGATGGGAGGGGTTGGAGCTCAGAGCTGAGGCCAGAGAGGCAAAGCCTTCACCTGTGATCAGACAACCTGAGAGACTACACACACAAATGTGCCACTACATTTAGTTTGTGTGGAACATCTTGAAACACACACTTTTACCAAAGTCTTGTCGTCGTCTCACCTACAGGTTGGACTGTAGCAGCATCTTGATTTCATATTAACTTAAATCTGTGATTTCAACTGAGACATTTGACACATTTGGGAAAGATGTAGTTTTTCTCCAAATGTACCAACCAAGCCAACCGACCAACAATTACCTTCAAACATCTAACATTTAAAGCAAAACATAATCAAAAGATTCAGCAGGTCATGGCACAAATAAGGAAAGGGGAAAAAAAAGTTCTTAGAGAAGTTTTACTTTAAATTTTGAATTAGATTTTGATTCTTCTCCAAGTTTTTATTAAATCATTAAAAGAAGTAACCTACGTGTAAAACAGCATTTAAATTTACTCTTAATACCACTATTATAAATCTGAATCCTGACCTGAGAGCTGCGAGCTTACAGTGTGGACTCTCCAGTCCAGCAGACAGCAGCTTCACTCCCGAATCCTGCAGGTCGTTGTTACTCAGGTCCAGCTCTCTCAGACGAGAAGACGGGGAGCTGAGAACTGAGGCCAGAGCCTCACAGCTTCTCTCTGAGAGGTTACAGCCACTCAGTCTGAGGAAGAATCAGTGAGTGAAAAGTTTTTTAGTAAAAAGTTTGAAAATATGACTGTTTCTCCTCTCTGTATTAAAAAGTTTGTGAACATATCTCATGATCTATCCACCTACAGAGCTTTGTTGGAGGCTTTGATCACTGGCAGCAGCCTCAGAAGAGACTCGTCTGAAGCAGAATATTTCTTCAGGTCAAACACGTCCAGATCTTTTTCTGACGACAGTAAGATGAAGGCCAGAGCCGACCACTGAGCAGGAGACAGATTCTCTGTGGAGAGACTTCCTGAACTCAGGGACTGTTGGATCTGCTCCACCAGAGAACGATCATTCAGTTCATTCAGACAGTGGAACAGGTTGATGCTTTTCTCTGAAGAAAGATTTTCGTTGATCTTCTTCTTGATGTACTCAATGGTTTTCTGGTTGATCTGTGAGCTCCTTCCTGTTTGTGTCAGCAGACCTTGTAGCAGTGTCTGATTGGTCGGCAGTGAAAGACCCAGGAGAAAACGGAGGAACAGGTCCAGGTGTCCATTTGGACTCTGTAAGGCCTCGTCCACAGCACTCTGGTAGAATTGAGTTGGTTTAGGTTTGCCACCAAAGACTGAAGACCACCAGGATGTTGTTTGTTCTTCTGACAGCAGATTGACACCAGAGTTGATGAAAGTCAGATGGACATGAAGAGCAGCCAGAAACTCCTGAACGCTCAGGTGGACGAAGCAGAACACCTTGTCCTGGTACAGTCCTCTCTCCTCTTTGAAGACCTGTGTGAACACTCCTGAGTACACTGAGGCAGCTCTGACATCGATGTCGGACTCTGTCAGGTCTGATTCATAGAAGATCAGGTTTCCTTTCTGCAGCTGCTCAAAAGCCAGTTTTCCCAGAGACACAATTATCTTCCTGCTCTTTTTATTCCAGTGTGAATCCGTCTCAGCTCCTCCATCATACTTGACATTCTTCAGTTTGGACTGAACAACCAGGAAGTGGATGTACATCTCAGTCAGGGTCTTGGGCAGCTCTTCTTCTTCTCTGGTCTTCAGCACATCCTCCAGGACTGTGGCAGTGATCCAGCAGAAGACGGGGATGTGACACATGATGTGGAGGCTTCTGGATGTCTTGATGTGGGAGATGATCCTGTTTGCCTGCTCCTCATCTCTGAACCTCTTCCTGAAGTACTCGTCCTTCTGCGGGTCAGTGAACCCTCTGACCTCCGTCACCATGTCCACACACTCAGGAGGGATCTGATTGGCCGCCGCAGGTCGTGTGGTTATCCAGAGGCGAGCAGAGGGAAGCAGATTCCCCCTGATGAGGTTCGTCAGCAGCACATCCACTGAGGTCAACTCTGTGACATCAGTCAGGACCTCGTTGTTGTGGAAGTCCAGAGGAAGTCGACACTCGTCCAGACCATCGATGATGAAAACAACCTGGAACTCTTCAAACCTGCAGATTCCTGCTTCTTTGGTTTCAGGGAAGAAGTGATGAACAAGTTCCACCAAGCTGAACCTTTTCTCTTTCAGCACATTCAGCTCTCTGAACGTCAATGGAAACGTGAACTGTACGTCCTGGTTGGCTTTGTCTTCAGCCCAGTCCAGAGTGAACTTCTGTGTTAGGACTGTTTTCCCGATGCCAGCCACGCCCTTCGTCATCACTGTTCTGATTGGTTCATCTCTTCCAGGTGAGGGTTTAAAGATGTCTTCTTGTCTGATTGTTGTTTCCGGTCTGTCTGCTTTCCAGGATGCCGTTTCAATCTGTCTGACCTCGTGTTGGTTGTTGACCTCTCCAGTTCCTCCCTCGTTGATGTGCAGCTCCGTGTAGATCTGATTCAGAAGAGTCGGGTTTCCTGCTTTAGCGATCCCCTCAAACACACACTGGAACTTCTGTAGATTGGACTTGAGTTTACGCCGGCACAGTGGAGCAGCTGTTCCTGAGTGAACAAACAATTGTTGATATTAGTGAGCGGTTGTTTCCTCATTTCATGCTAAAGCTGTGAAATTGCTCTTACTGCTCTGCAGATGGTCGGCCAGCTCCTCCTGCTTCATCGACTTCAGGAAGTGCAGTGTGATCTTCAGAAAAGCTTCTCTGCTGCTCCTCCTCTGATCGTCATCTTCACTATTCAACACCTCCCCCTCGTCACTCAGACTCTCAAAGCATTCTGGGAAATCTTGATCCAGAACCTTTTGGATTTTTTTCAGCTCCTTCGTCACAAAGCTAACAATGTTCTTCTCCAGCAGCTGGAAGAGAACAATAAAGATATTTAAAGTTAAACCGATCAACATGTCTGCCACGTGGTTGTTGTGTCGGTTCCTTCAGAGCTTTGATATTTGTCTAGTTTGACAGTGCAGCTTTAGCTTTAATCTTACATCTAACTTTGAAAGCTAAAACAAATTAAAGTCCTTCCTGTTCCTCGGTTGTGGTTTAATGATTATAGTTTTCAGTGATGTAAGGGATTATAGTTCGGTCATGATATAACCGTCTGTAATCCCACTGACACTCTGTTACTTCAACATGTTGGTGAGACGACCGTTTGCTGATGGATGGTTGGGAGTTTGGTTTGTGTGTGTTCAGCAGTTCAGGCTCATCCAGTTTGTGTTTGCAGGGATTCAGACTGAAAACAGGTCATTAACGCGCCTCCTTGTCTTTGCTTCACTTGAGTCATCACCTGTAGGTAAGTCCTGTATGTTTGCGACTCCTGTGTTTAAAGAGCTGCTCATGTTCTTCTTTTGTTTCAGGGAGCCTCATTTGTTGTTGTTGGTTGATGGTGAGATCTTTGTAAATCATTTTATGTGACGTTCAGCAGCAGGACTTCACCTCAATTTCTGTCTTCCCATTTCTGCTCGTCACAACTCATGTTTCATATTAAATATATATTTGTGTCAAGTGCCTGGTCATAGGTTTTGTTTTTTTTAAAATCTTTTTACCTGTGTACTGTGCTGTTATTATCTTGTTGTTATCAAAACAAATCAAAATTTGAGTATCAATAAATATATATTTGCATCTATGTTGGTGGTGTGATGCCACGAGTAATGAGACTGATTGACTGATGATGACGCTGATGTGGCGACTGAAACATGAACCATGAGTCTGTCTAAAACAGTCATATTACATATCTGCTTGACTTTTGTCATCGATCAGTTTTTTCACCCAGCTCGTCCCCTTAAATAACTTCTTGTACATATTTCTATAATAGTTTTGTGTTTTTTACACACCTGAAATATTGAGTCGAGGTCTGTTTGATGCTGGTCACCACCGGGAACCACAACCCTGAGGAAAAAAAATAGACAAACAAAGACGGACTCAAAGAAAAGCTTCTGTTCAGTTTCACAAAACATCTTTGTCGGTCGTTCGCCATCGACACATTTCTGGGTTCCTCTGCTCTCTCTGCAGGAACCTGGTAGAAACTCAGTGTTGACAGATGCTCATGTTCAGTGAAAGTGTTCAGGAAGCTCACCTCAGGTCAACGGACTGACGTTCATCTTGAAACGTGAGAGGGATTCTCATTGAGCAGTCGCTCTTCAAGCTGGCTTCAGGTGAGTCGTCTCGCTGCTGTTTAAACCTGAAAGAAACACATGATTGACAGA
Source organism: Holacanthus passer (assembly GCA_025331565.1). Classification (NCBI taxonomy): domain Eukaryota; kingdom Metazoa; phylum Chordata; class Actinopteri; family Pomacanthidae; genus Holacanthus; species Holacanthus passer. The sequence goes on from JAFREQ010000147.1 coordinate 74,008, forward strand.
TGGTCGCCAATTCAAAGTCCCTGAAACTGGACAGAAGAAACAGCAACTGTGAAGAAACATAGAAACTAAAGCCAGCAAATGTCCCTCAGACAGACAGTGGAGGGACGTTACAGGATCGAAAGTCTTTAATGACTGAACATCTGGACCCACTGTGTTTCTGACCGTTGTCCTTTCAAACAAAGAGGATGCTCCATGGACCACAGACTCTTCACGGACCAGCTGGGTCCAGGTCCAGGTCCAGGTCCAGCTTCAGGTCCAGCTTCAGGTCCAGGTCCAGGAGAGTCTGGTCTCTGCTGCTCTGGTCTTCAATACACACACACACACACACACACACACACACACACACACACACACAGTGGTGAGTGTGAATGATGATGGTGGACTGATGTGGATGCTGATGAGTCCTGGATGGTGACAGATCCTCGACTGACCTCTGAGCTTTGGTCCAGCTGTCATGTCCCCCACACAGATGGGTTTCAGAGGGACGGACTCCTTCCTGTGTGTCCTCACACCGGTTCATAGTCGACACCTTCACACAAACACAACAACAACAACAGTAGCACGCTGAGAGAACTGAACTCATTCATCACAACAAGATCCACAACACGGGAGACGTTAGTGCACAAAAACTCATGTAAATTTGTTAATATCTTTTTAGCCTGTTTAAATTGCTTTTCTTACTATTTAACTGCACTATGACCTTTGCTGCTGTGCAATGTGTGGTTCCCCACTGTGGGACAAATAAGGGATTATCTTGTCTTAAGTTCTCATATCTAAAATTCTGCAAGAATTACAAATAAATTTATTTGTTGTAAACCAGAAATCGGTTAAGTTTAGATCCCAAATTTGAATAAAATGCAAAAACTATAACAGAATTTGTTACAATTATCATTTTGAGTTTCCTTCCTGGGATCAATAAAGTTTGATCTGATCTCATTTGTCTTAATATTGTGTCAGTTTTAATATTTATTCATTCAATTTAACTTAAATTAACTGATGCCAAAATTTGGAAAAAAAAGTTACAGTAACAATTTAGAGTCAAGGGCTTCCGATAATGTTTTTATATTTTATATATATGAGACACAACATGTCCAACTTTTGTTATTATTTATGTTATTGTGATGCAGAAATCTGAAAGTGAAGTGAAAGTGAAGTCATGTCGATGGAAGCTGCTCGACCTGTTCTCACATTCTCTGCATTTTATACTGATGAAGTGTTGCTGTTGAACAAACACCAACAGAAACACACGCAAATCCTTCAAATCCCTGACATCAGTCACTGAACCAGATCGAGCTTGTTATTTTTGATATTTTGAGATATGTCGGAACCGTCGTGAGTCACCGTCAATACTCAACAGCTGAACAGTCAAACAGTTCCAGATTCCTCTGGCTGATTTCTCACCTGTTGAACTGACTTCAGGTCAGCTGACAGACTCTTTCCAGCTTCACATGTGGAGAAACTCTGGGAGAGAAGAAGCTGCTCATGTCTTTGTCCTCATGTCTTTGTCCTCATGTCTTCGTCCTCATGTCTTCGTCTGTGTGACTTTGATCTGAAGACACCGTCATAACTTCAGAGTCCAAAAAGCATCAGTGACGTCTGAAACCGGTTCAACAACTTAAATCGATTTTTATTTCCTCCTTCTTCTCCCTGAGTCATGAGTAACTAATGTCTGTGATTCATAGGCTGCGAGAACAGAAGTACTTTTATTCTCTGAATATGTTTTTCATTCTGAATCAGACTGTTGCACCTTTTCTCTCCAACATCTGCGTCCAGTGTCACTGCTCACGTGTACTTCCACTATCTGTCCATTAGATGGCGATAACCATCTAATGAAGAAAAGACCAGCTCAGTTCAGAAAGACGAATCAGTCTGAATCAGGTGTCACTGATGAGACACAATGTTTACATGTAGTTTATTTATCAATGAACTATTTTCAATGATGAATTGGTGAAAATTTATTGGAGCCTCTGAAACAGAATGTAAATGATGAAATAAAGTTTACACCATCTATCCTCAATACAGTGTGTGTGTGTGTGTGTGTGTGTGTGTGGTGAAGCTTCATGTACAACATGGATGTGCTTTTGTTATATAAACATAGAATAAGGAGATTTTCTCTCGTAAGGATGAAATCAATTAGCTTAACTTATTATTTTGTTCAGTAATAATATGAACATTTAAGTCTGTGAAATTTGTTTTATGTGGAAGGACAAATTCTCATGGATGATAACTCCTGGATTAGACTGGCGTTAGCTCACTGGTTGGTTTCATCTGCCTATATCAACAGATATAATTGGGTTATAGTCATCTGCATAACAATGAAGGTTTGTGGAGTGAATAACGTTGCCTTATGGAAGCACATACTGTATTAGGTGAATAGATTTCATCCAAGCACAGAACCTAGTGGAACACCGTGAATAACTTGGTTAGTTCTGTAGTTCAGAACCAAGTTCTGTTACAGTCAAGCAAGACTTTGTTAAACATATTTGATGAATTGTTTCATTTTATTTTCAGTATATTTCTTAACTTTTCATGTTCTATATTTGTTCTATAAGCAGCACTGATATTCTTCTGTCTGTGTTATTCATTAACGCTTCAGATGACCACGCCCCGCCGGCAGCAACTTCATGTTCTCTCTCCGCTCACCTGAGTAAACAGGACCCGCCCTTTTCCCACAGCACTAGCAGCTACGCTAACACCTGTGGACAGGTAGGAAGTCCAACTTTTTAATTCTCCACTCTCTACAGAGACGATTCAGGATCAACACTCAGCCGAGTGTTCAGCCCTGGAGCAGACTGTCCAACACCTGCACAGGTGGGAGGTGCCAACAGAGAAGCTACAGAGCTGCTTTATTGTCAACAGGATGATTCCTCTGGTGTGTTTCCGTTGGGAAACTTTTTCACCGAGCTGAGCTCCTTCTCCTGTAAACTCCCAGGGGCCCAAGAGTTCCTGTTCGAACTGACAACCACAAAGTGACTGAAAATGACTTTGAAGCAGTTGTACTTCTCTTGTTCTGCAACGAGAACGCGACCTGTCTGAAAGAAGCTGAACATAGATCCTGTTTACATGTTGTCTCTTATTCTTTATGTGTGTTTGTATTATGTCTCTTTCCTGTCCAGCACAAACACTATGTGTTTAGTTGCATGTCCATGTTTGTATTGTATATTTGTAACAGAGTAAATGAGTGACATGAGGATGTGTTTTGAAAGTGACTGTGTGGCTTTGGTCTCTGTCTGAACAAACAACCTGCTGTGACCGAGCAGCCGCTGAACTTTGTCCTGCAGGACAGAAACCGTCCGAGCAGATTCTCCAGGCTTCAGCCGGACGAGCAGCCGCTTCAACCTTTCTCTTCACGTTCCAGTAGAAGCTGAACATGGCGGAGAGGAGAGCGACACAGCCAGACTTCCTGCAGTTCAATGATCTGGCCTGCGAGGCGGTCGGAGGGAAGGTGAGACACTGTGACTCAAACACAAATACATTCACACTTTCATTGACTAAATACATGTACAAGGTGAAAAACAACCACGAGCACCTGAAGACATTTCACCCAGACTTGTTCACATGCATTAACTGTAACAGATGCAAACATACTCACACACGATCAGTGTTCATGAGGCAGTGAAGACGTGTGCTCTCTGTGTTGGTGGAACGATCCCTGGAGATATGGAAGATAAAATAAGCTGTTTTCACAAACCTGTTTTGTTTTGCACTGAAATAAACGGATCTCCTGTCGTTCCTTCAGGTTATTTTTGCTTCAGACGAGTGGTTCGCTCCTGCTGCCAACCTGCTGAAGGTTCAACACACACACTGGTGTCTGACATGAATCAATGTTACTGTCAGTTTGGGGATTTTTCATTATTATTCCATTGAAATGATTGATTCTGATTGTTCTGAGCTGTGTGTGTTTGTTCAGAGAGAGCCGCCACAGTTCATCGCTTCCACCTTCACCGAGTTTGGAAAGTGGATGGACGGATGGGAGACGAGGAGAAAGAGAATCCCTGGTTAGTATCTGGAACAAACTCTTCTCTGAAGTTCAACAGTCGAACCAGAAAGTCCTTCGTTATTTCCTTTTTCAATTTGGACGAATGAGTCGACACCGAACTGAAAATGAGATGAAACTTAACAGACTGTATTTCAGGACGCAGGTTGAAAGGTGAGAAAACAGGTCAAGAGCCGTTTGAGTGAAATCAAAGAAGAATACATTAAACACTAAACTATGTAAATAATGTTCTATCTTAGTATTTAAGGTGTGAAGAATGAGCACAATATATAATAAGATATTTAGATTTAAAGACACACGTCTGACTTTTTGTGGAAGGTCACGACTGGTGCATCATCCAGCTCGGAGTCCCAGGTCTGATCCACGGCTTCGATGTCGACACGTCCTTCTTCACCGGAAACCACTCGCCCCACGTCTCCGTCCAGGCCGCCTGTCTGGGTACGAACTGTGTACAACTGAACATACGCATTTTCAACAAAACCGAACCTGAGCTTCATGAACACAGATGATGGAGATGTGATGGAGCCACATGTGAACACATGAGGACTGAAACTGTACCATCATGTTCTTCATCAGACAAACCGCCGGCCTTCGCTCTGGAGGGAGACCGAACCGGCATGGCCGCCTCTGACAGTCAGCTGGCTGCTGTCGCCAAGGTAACACTGACATCCAGCTGGTCACCATGGCCACCGTGGTTGTGTTGAGGTTGTGTTTGATTGACAGCTGAGGTATGGTTTGATTGACAGCTGGGCTCGGAGGCGTGGCCAGAGCTGGTGTGTGTGTCGCAGTTGAAGCCTGGATACTCCGACTGCTGCCATAACTACTTCAAGGTCAACTTCAACCAGAGAGTCACACACCTGCGGCTCAACATGCACCCAGGTACACACACACACACACACGCACACACACACACATTATTATTATGTAAACATAAGTATTTGACTCTGTGTGTGTGTGTGTGTGTGTGTGTGTGTATGTGTTCAGATGGAGGGATCTCCAGACTGCGGGTCTACGGCGTCGGGCTGAGAGACTGGTCGTCTGTCTCCGCCCACCATGACGTCGACCTGGTGGCTCTGACCAATGGGGGAGTCTGCCTTGGCTACAGCGACGCCCACTTTGGGCATCCACGCAATATGATTGGTTGGAATCAGCACAAATCATTTGTCCATTTTGTTTATCGGTGTGACGCTGAAAATTGAGTTTTATCTCTTATCTTGGTAAATGATGTCATGTTCAATCAGCCTGTGGTTGACTGGTGACACCGGTGACCCCCGTGTGCTGCGTTTGCAGGCCTCGGCCGAGCTGCCAACATGGCTGACGGATGGGAAACAGCCCGCAGACTGGACAGACCTAAACACCTGAAGGTTTAAACACACACACACTTTGTAAATGAAAAACTCCTCAGAAATGTCTAAAGGTTCTCACTTCCCGAAATGTTCTGAATTAGAAGTTTACATTTCTCCCTGCTGGTTGTCTGGCAGGTGGACGAGCAGGGCATCCTGCAGGTGCCCGGCTGGGAGTGGGCCGTGTTTCGTCTCGGTCATCCTGGAGCGATCAGCAGCATCGAGGTCGACACCAACCACTTCAAAGGTCGGTACACACCTCGACTGTCTTTCCAGAAAATGTGTCGAGTTTTCATTCCTGAGCAGAAGAAAATCACACTTCACGGGTGTTTTTCCATCCAGGAAACTTCCCGGACTCGTGCAGGATCGAGGCCTGTTCTCTGACCCCTGAGGAGGAAGCTCAGTGCATCAGGACCAGGTGGAATTCTGGGAAATGGCAGGTCCTTCTCCCCCCTCAGAAAGTACGTTTGCTCCATCTGTGAAATCATTTCCAGTTATTACTTTTGTATATTTTGTACTTTTACAAAAAAGTCCCCCCATGGAAACGACCGGTCTGAGTTATGAAGGAGTCCAGTTTAGGCAGACTGATGTTGAGTCAGAGGTCGTGTTGTCTGTGGGTTTGTGAAGAGGAAAATCAAACATGACGTTATAATAACGACACTCGTGTTTTGTGCTGCAGCTTCGTCCTCATCACAGACATCTGTACAGCGAAGCCGAGCTGAAGCTGAGCCGACCCGTCAGTCACGTTCGTCTCATCATCAGCCCTGACGGAGGAGTCAGTCGGCTCCGCCTCTGGGGTCGACCCACGTCCGTCTCTGCAGCTCCGGCCAATCGGCAGAGACCGGCGTCCAAACTCTGATCCTCCGAAGACTCAATCGATCGTCAATCGATGTCAAACACAGAGGGTTTCAAGTTTCTGATGTGTTTAATGACGTGTACAAATAAAACAACACATCCCATCATGCTGTGTGACAATGATGTCATATGATTGACAGATTCACTGTGTTAGGTCACTGATTGTTTGGTTTAAAAATGAACCAGAATTGGAAAAGTCCAAGTTCAGATGTTTCCTTCATCAAAACCCAAAGAGATTCAGAAAAAACTGGAACCAGAGTCTGTGGTTTTGCTTCCTGTCATTTACCCACAATCCCCTCTGTCTCTTGTCATCACACTCATTAAGCTTATCGGCTGGATCTCCTTCATCAGTCAGCTGAACATTTCTTCTCAATTAATAACCGCGTGTGTGTGTGGGGGGGGGGATCAATGACGTCTCCACCTTCTTCTTCTGCAGAAATGAGTGATAAAAAATTCGTCATCGATCTCTGCTCATTGATTTCCTTTAGTCTTCTGTTCATCCATTTCTTCTCGTCGTCTCTCTTCTTCACCGCTCAAGGTCAACTTTAATCAACCTCAGGTGCCCCCCCTCCCCAAATTAACCTCGTCTTCATCGACGCTTCTGAATGATCACTGAGACTCTGAGTCCTCCACTGAAATAAATAAGAAAACCTGAAGGAGGGTAAAAACAAACGTCTTTTTGTTCCTGCGACGACGTCGTCCATCCGTCTCTGTGAGACGTCCTGCTGCACCAAGACTTCATGTGTGGCCCTGCTCTGTTTGAACATTTGAACCCCCTCCCCCCTCCTCACAGCACTGAGCTTGGACCTGACCTTTGACCCCGTCTGGGCAGCCTCAGCGGAGAGGAGGACGTGCGTGTCAACCACCGAGACGAAATTATGGCAATTAGTCTCCTTAGTTGCATTTTAGTTGCATTGTGGGTGATGTAGGCGCCGATAATGAAGAAGAGTGTGGAATCAAACATCACAGCTGTGTCTGTGAGCAGGTGGTGAACAAACACAGTCCAGTTTCAATGAATAAAATGTAGAAACACAACATAAATAAGTTTTATATATTAAAGGAATGTGAAAACATTAAGTTGAACCATTAACACGATGAGTGAAAACTGCAGCCATCAGTCTGAGCTCCACCCGAGTGTCACATCCAACCAACACCATCATCCTTCATCTGCCGCCCTCAAGGACAAACACACACATACACAACATGTGTGTGTTCAGGGAAACTGACGCTCGACATTAAAGGGACAGTTCAGGTTTTTTAAAGTAGGTTTGTATGAGGTGACTTTAAGTAAATAGATATTCTGAATATTTCCACTTTACCTGCCGTCAAACACAAAACACAGAGCTGCTCTGAAACTGGCCTCATTTAATCCAAGTTTTCTAAAACGTTAAGCTGAAGATAAAATTTCCAACATTCGAGGAATCGTTATACTTCTGTGTTAACTGTGATTTGACCTGACTTCTCTCTTTTCAGAGTCTGATCATCGACCGGCCGTCTGACGTTAATAAAGATGAAGCACAGGGAGGAAATTAAAGCCCGGCTTCTCTCGTCTAATGAGATCAGATCCATCATGTTCTGCTCTTTAACCTATTGCACAACCCCCATCTCCTCCAAACGCACCAGAACAACAGGACGACCGCCATCTTTAATTCTGTCTGTTCCTGGTCTCCTTCTCCGGATGATCCCAACGTCTGTCGGCAGCTTCTGCTCTGATGAACCGACCAAGCTGCTGCTGCAGGACAGAGGCAGGCTGTTTGTGTGTGTGTGTGTGTGTGTGTTTAACATAAAAATTGTACCTGTGACATCAACCTGCAGCTGCTGTGACCTGACAACAGGGGGCAGTAGAGAGCCAGTCGGACTCCTGAAGTTCATGCAGCCGATGGGACACATGATGTAAATGAGGGAGAAGCCTTTAAACTTCCAGTGAATTCAGTCAAGTTTAAACACATCTGAATCAGTTTTTCAGCCACAAACATGAAGTTTGTTCCAGCAGAATCTCTGTGATCAGTGGATTCACTCATTAAAACCAGACAGTGGAAAACCTGCATCCAAAGGTTTGTCTTGATATTTGATTTTTATGTTTGACAGCGTAGAGAAACAGAAACACGGGAGAGAGAGGAGACACAATAGTTTTACCTTTTTAAATAATCTAAAAAATATATTTTAAGTTTTCATTCTAGTGATTGTGGATGAATTTATTCTGTTGTGGCTCAACTGAAAAACATGGTAAATCTGCAGGACAGACATTTATTTGTATCTGTATCTGACGCCACCTGCTGGCTGTCAGAACAGAAAATAATGTACAATCACATTTCATCACTTTAAATCACCCAAGACCAACAAAATCTTCCTGCTCTCATCAGCTGGACGGCGTTCAGGACTAATCAGCACATTTTAGCACGATAACATCATAATGTTGTGAATGTGATGAAGATTATATGTTGTAACATCAGCGTTAGCGTGCTGATGTTAGCATTTAGAGTCAGCTGACTCGGCCGCAGTTTGTTCGTTTGTCCCTCGGCTCATTAAACCTCGGAGTCTCTGCTGCTTCCTGTTGTTCACCATCTGTGTGACGAGGACTCAGAGTCCGGCCGCCGCTGACCGTGGCCTCAGAAACCCTGCAGACCGTCCCGGCGACGCTCAGAGTCCCGGGGGTGCAGACGTCCCTCGTGCACATTATTACTGCGTCTAACGGGTGGAGGATATTAGTTTGCCTGACGGGCAAACGGTAGCAGCACCTTGCGTGCTTATTTCCCCCGAGACTCCTGAATCACATTTCAAACGACCCTCGCCGGAGAAATTTGGTAAAAGCGTGTCGGTGCGAATCCCCTGAGAGAGCGAGGAGCCGAGTTTAACCCTCGTCCCCCTCCTTCATCCAGTCTGAGGGTCCGGACCTCCAGCCAGGGCCGGGACAGAGAATAATGATGGAGGTGATGAGGATGGATGCGTAGGACAGATGTGTGCGTTATTACCCAGAATCCTCCTCCGTCGCTCAAAAACACCCGCCTGCTTCTCCGTCAGTTTCAGTCGGAGGAGTCAGATTAACCCTCGACCGTCCGGTTCCATAACATGTGACTGTGTTTGCAGCTGCAGCTTCTGTCCCACAGAACAGAAAAGCAGCATGTTCTCATTCAGGAACATTAAAATCCACCTGCACAGAGCGTGTGCTGCTTTTTACCTCTGCAGCGAAAACTGCACCAAGAATCTGCACTGAACACAAACCTCCAGAAAACAGAAAACATCATCTGCACATTTGTTGCATCTGTGGCACGAAGCCAAAGAGCCTGACTGACCTTTGACCTGCCGCCCGAACACATCACGAGTCCATCAGGCTCCTCTGGGCGGGACGAGCGTTTCATCCTGTTCGTCATCGATCCTCCTCACCTGCAGCGACTGCAGCCGCTCAGCAGGCGGAGGACAAACAGCCGCTACTGTGAGAAACGCCTCAGCACGACACGGAGGCCGGAGCGTCGGTTCCTGTTTGATTCAGCACCAAGTGATCAGAGAAAACACACGAGGAAGAAATCGATCTGAGCCAGAGTTAAGACAACGACAAGCCAAGACAACGAGTCTGTCCTCGTCCAGTTCAACACTGGAGTGAACATACAGCGGTGAAAAGTAGCTAAATACATTTACTCAAGTACTGCACTTTTCAGATACTTGTACTAGAGTATTTCTTTTTTCTGTTTTTTTACTCCACTACATTTATGTAGCTTTAGTTACTTTGCAGAAAAGTGGCTCCAGCTTCACCAGCTGCGCTCATGCAATCTTAATGTCTGCAGACGCCACCAGGGAGTCGACCAATCAACAGCCAGAATGTCTGTCGCTGCTTTATTACAGTCGATCAGTATGCAGAACACACACTCACCTACCTGTCTGTCTGTCTGTCTGTCTGTCTCTGTCTTCACTTCATTTCCTCGTCACACTCAGCTGCTCGCTCAGGTCTGCAGCGTCTGGAAATGGGTGCAGAGACACAGAGAGAGAGACAGAGAGAGAGAGAGACAGAGAGAGAGACAGAGAGAGACAGAGAGAGAGAGAGAGAGAGACAGAGAGAGAGAGAGAGAGACAGAGAGAGAGAGAGAGAGAGAGAGAGAGAGAGAGAGAGACAGAGAGAGAGAGAGAGAGAGAGAGAGAGAGAGAGAGAGAGAGAGAGAGAGAGAGAGACAGAGAGAGAGAGAGAGACACACAGAGAGAGAGAGAGACAGAGAGAGAGAGAGAGAGAGAGAGAGAGAGAGAGAGAGAGACAGAGAGAGACAGAGAGAGAGAGACAGAGAGAGAGAGACACAGAGAGAGAGACACAGAGAGAGAGACAGAGAGAGAGAGACAGAGAGAGAGAGAGAGAGACAGAGAGAGACACAGAGAGAGAGACCAGTTAATAATTTAAGTGAAGTGGAAGCTGAACAATGAGACAATGAGAACTGAACAGAATGAACTGTAAATATATGAACATGATTGACAGCTGGGTCACATGATGTGACTGAAAGCTCTGGAACAGCTGTTTAGTGGAGCTGTGGCGACTCTTTCAAAGGTCAAGAATGAATTTATTGACTTTATTCAAAGTCATTTTGTTTAAGAAGACGAGGGGACGAGGACGGACTCGCTTCAGACCGATGATCGTTGATTAAAGTGGAGGAGAGAGAGACGGTCGAGCGTCCTGCTTCAGAAATGATGAGTCTCGTTCTGACAGATTAGTTGTGACGTGTTGAAAGTCTGCAGATAATCAAACAGGATCGATGTCTCAGTATTTATCACTGCGCACTTTACTGAGTGTGTGTGTCCACAACAACTGGACAGAAAAGAGAAAGAACAACAAACAAACTCACAGGTTGATTCTGAGACACAGGAGACACGAAGACGACGAAACCCTCTGGAATAAAGGTGACGACCACGACGTCTGTTCAGCTCTGGAAGACGATCTGGCAGCTCGCAGGAGAACCAGGAGGGATTCAAAGCTGCTGCTGATGAGGTGAGACGAGGAGCAGCTGTGTGTGAAGAGGCACCTGAAGACCACGCCCCCGACACCTGAAGACCACGCCCCCAGCACCTGAAGACCACACCCCGGCACCTGAAGACCACGCCCCCGGCACCTGAAGACCACACCCCCGGCACCTGAAGACCACGCCCCCAGCACCTGAAGACCACACCCCGGCACCTGAAGACCACGCCCCCGGCACCTGAAGACCACGCCCATGGCACATGAAGACCACGCCCCAGGCACCTGAAGACCACACCCCAGGCACCTGAAGACTACGGATCAGATCCGATTCGTCCCGTGTGTCTGAGCAGCTGATTGTCTGATCGGGAGACGATGGCGCCGCCTTCCGGCCGACATGAGACCTGATCCGGAACGAGCTCCGAGCCTTCGGGCTGCGTCCACACGACAAACAGCCCAAACAACCTCATGCATGAACGGACACAATCCGTAATCATCGCACGGCTCATTCGGTCCTGCTCTGCACACTGACGCCGACCAGCGGGAGCAGCTTCGCGTCACCTGAGTGTTTGGACGTTATCGAGGAACGAATCCACAACAAAACCACAGAATATATGAAAGTCCCAAACTCAACTACAAATGAAAACCCTTCATCCAACAGCTCAGACTGGATCCTTCATCCCACCGAGCAGAAAACAAAACAACAAAAAGTTCATTTGATTTTAAAAACTGTGATTCTTCATTAACAATGATGCTTCTACATGTTTCACATGTTGGTGACAAGTTTCAGTTCTTGTTAATAAACTTGATTCCATCTTGATCTTGAATAAATTTGATACAGATGTCAGGTCACATGACGGCCTCGTTCATGTGGATGTGCGTTTCAGGCTTTGGGCGAGAACCCGATCAGGGACCTGATCCTGGTCTCTGCTGGATCAGTTCCTTCAGGTGGATCACCGGCTGCAGACTCTCACAGACTGAACACCGACTGACTTCATGACATTTCTGTTCATGATGAATTTAAAGAAAAGTTTTCCTCACAACACACTTCATTCTGTGTGTGTGTGTCTGTGTGTGTGTGTCTGTGTGTGTAATCCTATCCCACCCTGTTTGGGCCACACAGCGACTGTCAGTCAGTTTGCTTTTATTTTGAAATCCTCCAGACAGACAAACTAAGCTGCTGTCAGGTTTCCAGCCTTCGTCTCTCCGTCTTCCTCCAACGTGTTTTGCCTTCTCAGACTCCTCCGGTGGCCTTGACCCCACCATCAGCCGCCCCCCTTTGACCTTTGACCCCCCACCACTGTGAACCAAACAGTAAAAACAAACAGAAATGTGATCTGGGTTGAGCAGGAGCGAAGCTGCTGCTGTGATGCTGGTTCACGCTCAGAGAGTCAGTTCTGAAAACGCGTGTCAGTCTTTCCTCTTCGTTCTCCGGTCTGAACTCATTTTGCAGCAGTGACTGAAATGAAATGACTTTCTCTTTGATATAGCTCAGAAAGTTCTGTCAGTTCTGCTGGTTCAGAAGCAACAAAGAAGTTGTGGATTCAAATCCTTTTTTCATCTCATGCAAAACAAAGAAAAGCAGTTTGAGCGTCTCTTCCTAAAACTGGATTTGTCCCCAGGTTCTCTGGTTGAAATCAGCAGCTCAACAAGCATCATAAAGTCAAAGTTTCTCTCCAGACTGAACTTTCTGCAGGTTCTTCCCTCGATCTGATCGTCTCAGTGCTGAGTGCTGAGTGTGGACGGACTCGGCCCGGAGACGTGGAGACGTGGAGACGTGGGTTCAAATCCTGGACGGCAGGTACGTGACAAACCTGTGTGTCTTTGTGTCTTTGTGTGTGTGACGATAAAAACCAACAAAACCTAACTCACTTTGTGAATATTTCGTGTTCAACATCACGTGAATTTCTCCGAATTTCATCCACTGTGACCTTCGAAGGATCTGCAAGGAGCAACGAACAGGTTCGTCTGGGAACGTCATCTAATTAATCCAATTCATATTAGTTTTCTCATTTTGAAGTTGTGGAAGTATAAATACTGCGACGACTCTACGTGATGAACGTGTCGACTTTCTCTCCAGCTTTATACTAAAAAGTAAAACCACCTGAACAGAAAATGTATAAAAAAACTAACATTAAAACAAAAAAACTTTCATATTTGCTCTTTTCTTTGATTCTTTTCATCAGAGAAAAGGACTCAGGTCTGTCGTCAGGTGAGACGACCGATCAGGTATGAAGTCGTCTTCCTGCCGCGGCGTCCACAGTCTCAGTCTCTGTGATCTGATGTGTGACCGTGGCGGCGGCGTCCTGGACTCTCGCCTCGGGCTTTTGTCATCTCCGGTCGCTCCATCACATCTTGGTCGTGCTGCATCCAGAGGACAGGAGCCATTTTGTTGGCTCTGAAACAGAAGAACGTTTCCATTATTCATGTCGAAGGAGCTCATTAAACTCTGCTCAGCAAACGCGCAGACACACGTGTCTCCGCTCGCCGAGACGAGTCGTCCTCGCTTTGATGTGACGGAGGGAAGCCGAGAGAATCCGACCGCTCACAGTTCAGTTTTCAGCCGACAGCAAAGATCCGTCCGAACAGTTTAAAGACGGAGGAACGAACTCGTCTCATTAAAACAATTAACACGTGTGATGTGGTGAAAACGTCCTGTGAAGATCATCAGTTCATGACAATGTTGAAAATCCTCAGAGGAACTAAAATAAAGGAGCGAGGAACCGAACTGACGTGTGAACAGATGACGAGACTTCAGATTGTAATTATTTAGAGAAAAATGTTCCACATTCATTCATTTTACATTTTGATGACAGTTCTCAGCTTTTATTCCATGACCCTTTTGAGACATTAAGACTGAGTCTATGTGACAGTTTTACTAGAAAAATACTGGTAGAATTTCAGCTTTATCTTGTTGTTGTTTATATATAAAATCATGATTTTGTTATTGTCATGTGACTTTTTTCCTCAAAATTTTACAACCTTATTCTTGAAATCTCAAACTCAGAAAAACAGGTTTCTCTAATTAAAGAAAAAAACTCATAATAATTGAACGACACATTTGAATTTATTATTATTGAATTGATTTATTTGTCATTTCGCGCTTTTATTTATTGTTAATTGTGTTTTGTCTCTCAGCTGATAATGACTCACAGAGCATTAACGTGGTGGAGAGGCTGAACGTTGGCTGAGGAGTCGCGTGGATGAGATCCTCAGGAAACAGGAAGCTCTGGCAGAGGCGAGGAAACATCAAACGCCGACCTGCCGGTGAACTTCAGTGAACTCCGTCGCCTCAGCGGGGAATCCGTTCCCGTCGAATTAAAAATGCAGTGACGAGCCGGACGCCCGCGGCTGCACGCTGTTTGAAGTGATGCTGGATGTCGTCTGTTTCAGGGCGACGGAGACGATGATGGAAGACGGAGAGACGACGGCTAATGAGACTTTCAGCTCTGTGCAGAGAAACTGAAACTGAGTTCAATGAGCAACAGAAAGCTGATTGTGAATCAATGGCTTCAGAAATAATTACATAAACACTTTGTGTAAAACGTAAATGTGCATAAAACAGCGAGAAGCGACGTCGTCAGGCCGCATGTTAGACAACAAGAGAATCAGGATTTAAAGACGGCGTCGCAGTGTGTTCATGTCTGAAACATGTCTATGATGATGGAGCTTCACGATGAGCTTCCTGCTTTCATCATACAGGGGACAGACAAGACCTAAAGCTTGGACAGATGGTTGATCGGAGGCTGAAGCGGCTCCTGATGAAGCTCGGTCGTCCGGTGTGACAGCCTGCAGGACGCTGACAGGACGACCTTGTCCTCACAGGTAACGGTTCACCTCCAGGAGGACACGTCTCGCCTGGGGGTCCACGGCAGGTACCGTCCCCCCCGTCCATCGGCCGGCAGGACAAACACAGTCCTGAGCCGAGCTCTGTGTTGGACCTCAGGCTGCTCAGACTCTGCTTCACTGAGAGTCAGGTGACGGCGGCGGTTTGGACTCACGTTAATCTGGAGCTGACGGAACTGATTGAGCAGGAATCTCACGTTCAGGATCCTCAGCAGCAGCACGCTTTAATTTCCTCTGACATTGTGTTCATGTTTATTTCTCTGGATCGATTTAAGACCAAAATACAAGTAACTGAACAACATGTATGAAAACAGCAGACCTGTTATTTTGATGCACAGCCCCCCCTACTGGTGGTGGCAGGCGAGACGCCCTGTGACACCTCACGTCTCCTGTTTCCAGCCTCGGCCACTGAAACGTTACGTCCTTTTTTCCCACTCGCTTCCTGTTTGTACTTGACTCAGTTGCTGATAATAATAAAAGAATATCAAAGACACGAAGTCAGTCGGAGTGAAGTGTTGGCCTCAGTCCTCAGCTCCTTCATGGTCATTCACCTGTCAGATCCAAGATGGCCGCTCCTTTGTTGACGTCTGTCCAGACACCTTTGATGACCACAGACTTGGAGGAGGATGAAGAACTGGACTCTGGATGTTGTTTGGTTTTCTGCCAAACGGCCGTCTGGAGCCAATGAGCCGACGCACGGAGCAGCTGCACCCCCCCCCCACTCCCAGTGCTCCCAGTGCTCCCAGTGCTCCCAGTGCGCTCTGCTGTCTCTTTTCCTGTGGCTGAAATCAGACTAATGAACTCAGAACCGTTCGGAGCCTCAGCTGCCACATCAGCGATCAATGAGCCGATCAATAAATCAGGAGCAGCCGTCCGTCAGCTCAGCTTTGGTTCACATGGTTCCACTGACGGAGCAGCTCAACCTGCTCATCGATCAAGTTCATCAGTGATTATTGACCTGATACAAACAGAACGTCTGTGTTAGAATGAAGTTCAAAGATCAGAAGCTTGTTCACATGATGACAGAATGAAAATCATGTGTTGCTGAGGATTAATTTCTGCAGCACTGATCTGAGACCAGGGCCAGGACCAGGACCAGGATCAGGACCAGGATCAGGATCAGGACCAGGACCAGGACCAGGATCAGAACCAGGATCAGAACCAGGATCAGGATCAGGACCAGGACCAGGACCAGGATCAGGACCAGGACCAGGACCAGGACCAGGATCAGAACCAGGATCAGGATCAGGATCAGAACCAGGACCAGGACCAGGATCAGGATCAGGACCAGGACCAGGACCAGGACCAGGATCAGGACCAGGACCAGGATCAGGATTTTTCTCCACGTCTTGTTTTCCTTTCCTTTCTTTATATTTTGTGTTTCTCTCGTCTGGGTCCGGGTTCTCACTTCCTGTCTGTGTCATTGTCCACCCTGATTGGTCTCACCTGTGTCTCGTCGTCTGTCCTCTCTCGGTGGATTCAGTCTCTCTGCTCCTCGTCTTGTCTCCGTCCTTTGTTTCAGTATTTCTCGTGTTCGTGTTGCTGTTTGTTTCATCTCTGTTTGTTTTTTTCTCTGCGATTAAAGACTGTTCAGATCTTTCATCTACAGATCTCAGTTTCTCCACAGGACGGAGTCTGTGATTGGCTGTTTTCTCCAGTCGGGGAACAGGTGAGCGACGGCGTCGACCTGCAGCAGAGGTCACACGAGGTCGCACAGAAAGCCCGGAGGTCGGGATGATCTCCGGTCGGACCAGCTGAGGCCGGAGAGCGTCGACAACCAGGCTCATGGTTCCAGATGGATCCTGGTGATTTTTGACTCTGATATCAAAGAACGAGTGCTCAGTGTTACATATTTAGTAAATGCAGATTTAAAAGAGCAATAAAAAAAGAACAGGAGCATTAAAGTACACTTGTCTTCAATCTGCTGAATTATTCCATTTAGAAAACCTGGATTCACAGATGTGAAATTTACCAAATAAAAGTGTTTCAAGTTCAAGCTTCAGACTTAATGATATAATTTGTCTAATGAGCAAAATAATCCTCGAGATTCTTCTTTACAAACATTTCGTGTGTTGATGTGTTTTGATTGTGTTAAATTGTGACATCATCAGCGAGTCACAGATGACATCAGCAGCTCTGATGTGGCGTCACCTGATTCACCTGTGGTGAAAGAATGAGCTTAGAGACGCGAACAGAAGGTGCAGCAGGTTTCTGCCTTCAGGCAGGTGAGTCAGTCGTCCGTCGGCGTCACGTCAGCTTTGACTCAGAAAATACGATGACTCATCTCACACCTGAAAAACCTGAAGTGTTCGTCTGCAGCCCGGAGCCGACAAGCAGAGACGAGTTCACAGAAACTCGCAGCTCCGTCCAAACACCAAGTCCAAGAACCAGACCCGGGTCTCAGTCTGGATCCACGTGGACTCGGTTTGTTTCTGATGTGACAGCAAAGCAAACAAACAGGATTATTTTATGATATATTTATTGAAATCACCTGGAAACGATGGCAGTGGTAGAAAGTAACAAAGTACATTTACTCAAGTCAAGTCTTAAGTATAGTTTTGAGGTACTTGTACTTTACTTGTGTATTCCATTCTCTACAGCACTGACTGAAGAGCATCAATGGGATCTTCATCCTAAAGACAAAAACTACAATCTACAATCAAAAAGAAACATGTAAAACTAAATTTGGACAAAACAGCATCATTATAGAAAACATGAAGTGAAAGAAACCTAATGAATCATTACAGAGTAGAACTGACACACACCAGACAGTCGTGACTTTAATCTACTTAACATCCTGTAACACATTTGAATTTGCACTTCAGCTCCACAATAAATCACAAACAGCAAAGATCGAAGATTAATATTCGTCATAAAACAAAGGTTTATAAAAACAAGCTGTTTTCATCAAACCGGTGAAAATGTTATTTCAGGTGAACGTTTGGACTCAGAGTATAAATACTGCGCGACGCCACCAGCAGGATCTACTTTACTGTGAGGAAGAAGAGGAAACACGAACAGATTCAGTCTCTGACTCAGAACATTCAACCTTCATCTCACTCAACAGATTGAAATAAAACTTTTCTGGGAATATTTCTGATCTCATCCAATCACGGCGTCTGATGTCTGAGATCATCGCTGGATCAGAGCATGACATCATAGTATGACATCACAGACCAGCTGATCTGCTCAGAGCGACTGTTAGAAAGTGAGGATTTATTTGATGTGAATAGTTGAACTGAAAATGTGTGATAGATCATATAAACATGTCAAATTCAGGTTGGTCCAGAAATAAATGTTCTTTTTATCCGAAACATGAAGAACATGATAAACAATGACGTCTGTGAAACTGACACAAACTCTGAGCTCATACAACAAAGATTAAAACACTGATCTTTCTGACTTCATGGGGTCAAAGGTCAACTCTTCAGACTCAGTAAATATCAGGCAGCTATTCGGTGACCTCTGACCTGTGATGTTCACATGTTGATGGTGATTGGATCGTCATAACAAACAGGAAGCAGCTGATCAAAGTGTGACGGCTGAGTTTGTGAGTGATGTGAGTTTTATTCCGCCTCATGTTTCAGTCTCAGTCTGATGATCTGATTCCCATATTCAGATTTCCTTCCTGCTGATCCAGGACCTGTTTGAACAGACTGTCGATGATGTAACGTGAAGCGTTCGAAGACATAAATCATGTTACACAACTGGAGCTGTTGGTTAATCAGGATCCAGATCATCACGTGAGCATCAGTGCTTCAGTCAGTGTTGAATTTAGAATCATTCATTTTACTTGATGTTAATTAGAATTATTGATCAGAAATCCGCTGCCAGACGAAACATCCTGTTCAAACTCTCTGAACTTTATTTAAATCCCATCCGTCAGACCGAGTTCACTGTCGCTCTCGTCACTTTCGTCAGACTGGAGTATTTCTCAGAGTCCAGCTCCTCCGTTGAATGTTGCTGATTTCCCAGAAGCCTCGGCGGCTCTCTGACTCCGAGGAGGTAATGCATCAAAGCGACAGGCCAATCAGCTGCTCCGCTCTTCATCCAACATGATTAACTGTAATTAATATGGTTACTGTGTGAAGTGTGAAGCTGCCGAGCCGCCTCGTTCATCTTCGTTATGTAACTGCGGGAAGACGAGGAGGATGAAGAGGAGTCGGCGTCCTGCTGCTCAGCCAACCTGAAACTCCGATAAGAACTGATTTAGTCCTTTATTTTGAGGAAAATAGGACGTCGCCCTCCTTCGTTCTTCTTTTTTATTACAGATGAGCAGAGAAGCAAAAGTGGATCTGAACCAGAACAGTCGATGAGATGAGAATTTGAACAGCAGATATTCAGAGTTTTCTCTGTGCTTTGATCTTTAGCTTCGGCGACACTTAAAACTGAATCCCATTGTTTGTTGGTGAAATGCACAATGGGAGTTGTAGTTTTTATGTCCACGGGCTTCTTGTGAGATCATGAAGCAGATGTACGACTCAGATGTGTCATAAAGGAGCAGGAAGTCGCTGTTTATGGTGGAAATGTGAAAACCTCCTCAGACTCTGATGATGAAGACGAACAGGTGGAAGATATAAAAACCACAGAAGAAGATTTTTTATTAAGAGGTGAGACAGTAAAAACTCCTCGAAGCTTTTTAATGATGCAGGTTCCAGAGGGCTGATGGGAGATATTTTCCGTCGGCCATATGTCTGTATGTCGCTGTCGTTAAGCTTTATGACGCCGCGCTGATAAACTCACATTAACACACACACTCACACACACACACACACACACACACACACACACACACTCTCTTCTGTATTAAACCTGATCATCTACAGCATCGGTTTTCGACCTGTGCGACACAAACAGCTGCTGTGATGACAGATATATGATCACTGCAATAAAAGTGCAAAATGCCAGATTAAGTGATATTTTATATGATGTCGTTAATTTGAAAAGGTCAGTGGAAACATTTTTTATTTCGGGGACGAACGAGGAGACATTTACAGAGAGAGAGAGAGAGAGCGGCTTCATATAATTACAGTAAAACTCTTTTCAGACTTTGACAAGAAAAGTCTGTTTTGTCCAAATAATGAAATGACAGACAAAACTTTCAGCTTATTGTGTCGACAACAGTTGAACTCGAACTGTTACTGAGGGAAAACGCTGAGTGTTGGACTGTGATCGAAAGCGTGAAATCTCACCGGCCGAACAGAAGAAAAGTTTGACCTGATGGTGGTTGGAGAGGAAAAGTCCCAGAGTGATGGAAATCTGAGGTTAAAGAAAGTCTCCGCTGGATGATTTCTGTCTGAAGGAAAGAAAATCATTCAAAAAACTACTGAAGGTTTGGAAAACGATCAGCAGAGACGAAACATGAGTGACTGATAGTGAAGCGGTGAAAACATCCTTCGAACCAGTGATGACACCTGACATCAGTCAGCAGGTGGATCTGTGAGACGCCACAGACAGGAAGTGACACGTCATGGCCCAGATCAATACCTGTCTCTCTGTCTCTCTGTCTGTCCTCTGTCTGTCTGTCTGTCTGTCTGTCTCTCTGTCTGTCTCTCCGTCTGTCTGTCTCTCTGTCTGTCTGTCTCTCTGTCTGTCTGTCTGTCTCTCTGTCTGTCTGTCTGTCTCTCTGTCTCTGTCTCTCTGTCTGTCTGTCTGTCTGTCTGTCTGTCTGTCTGTCTGTCTCAGGCTGACGTGGTCTCACCTCCAACCTTCAGGTCTGCAGCTCGGCAGGAGGATCGATCAGGTCGTCTCAGGTCTGTGAGGCTCGACGGGTCGATCCTCAGGGTGGAATTATCTCTAATCACACGACGATGGTCGACGAGCTGCGTGTGAACTGAGGCTGACGACATTAAGAAAATGATTCTCACATCATTTCAAAGGCAGAGCTGCAGATCGTGAGTGTAATTAAACACAGTCTCAGTTCGGATGAATGCGGTCGGAGCGTCTGTGCGATGTGGACCTGAATCGGTCGATGTGAATCAATAGTTCCAGTCCTGCAGGCAGCAGGGATGAATAAACAGGAACACAGCAGCTCCTCAGATCGATGGGACAGTTTCCAACCGATACTGAAGAGACGGACAACTTTTCAAAAACACGAGAACCTGCCACAGACTCAGAGAAACTTCTGGAGGAAATGAGAGGAAAGACCTTGTTGGCAAAGGTCACAGGTTCGATTCCCTCAACGTGTTGTTAATTCAGATCCCCATCAGTGTCTGTGAGGACAGATGTCCTGCTTCTGTCCATCCAGTTCATCCATTATCACAGGAACTGCCTGTTTCAACCTGCCGTCTGGAAGACGTCCAAGTCTCCACAGTTCTTCATCATCATCATCATCATCATCAGCTCAGGACAAAACTGAAGACGACTCAGAGTCGAGTCTGAAACGTCCTGCAGATGTTGAATCCATCAGTTTCTGATTTGCTGTGACTCAGAGAACGATTAGAGGTTTTTCTCACGACCTCGAGTTCATGTGAGGATTTTAGACAGAAAACATGTCGGATTCATCAGGAAGTTAAATCTGTTCTCATCACTGCAGCTTTATTTTCACACAGTAACAATATAAGAGATAAAAGCCGACGGTGATGGAGGCTCTGAACACCTGATGCAGGTGCTGCAGTGATTCTGTGTCACTGAGTTCACTGCTGCTTTTAATGACATCACTTCCTGGACTCGTGCCAGCAGACCGACTGCACTGCTCTCTCTCTCTGCCTCCACACAGACTCGGTGTCTCTCGCCCCAGATGGTTGCTGCAGCTTCTCCTCTGTCCTGACATCAGCGTTCATTTTCCGAGGCGATGACCCACTCACAGGGCGGAGTCGGCCGCTTGAACTCCCTCGAGCTCCATTTAAATAAATCAGCCCGGGTGTCGTTCACGCCTCATCGGGAGCTCCGCCCACTGCTCGCTCCATTTCACCAGACGTCCAATCAGAACGACTTTTACCCTTCAGCCGACACGCCGGCTGCGTCCCCTTCAGACTCTCCTCAGTCTGAGGTTTATAACAGCTCATCGTCTCTTCTCTCTGTCTGTTTCCCAGAAACACAGAACTCAAAATGCAGCGGCTGCTCGCAGACACGAACAGTTCAGGTCTTTACATTCTTCAGTATTAACTTCCAGCTCGCTGTCAACATTAGTTTACTACAAACTGTGAGATTTACAGTGTTCAGACTTCAAACCTCCAAAATCCACCATCCGACATTCGCGCCCACCTCAGGCACTGATTGGTCAGCTGGGTGAAGGTGAGACAGTGGGCGGGGCTTGAACGTCTTCTGTCCCTTCTCATGTGACTGAGTCTGAATGATGGAGACGGGCTGCTTGTTACGAGCAGTCAGTAACTGGTCGTCTGCTTCACCAGTTTCCCGCCGTGTCGACCGCAGCGAGTCGTCTCCACCTCCTGCAGCTCCAGTTCATCGCAGCTAGTTTACAAGGACACGTTTCTTCTCTGAGGCCGCGCACACACGGCGGCATGTCGGGTCGAGTCCCGGGCTGTGATTGGACGTTAGCTCACCATCATACGTGTCAGCTGGTCGTCCATAGAAAACAATGGCAGGAGGCATTTAGACGTGTCATCTGCATAAAAAGGGACGTGTTAATAAATGTAAAAATCTACTGGTGAGTATTTGTTTTGAAAAAGAAGTCACATGACCGATTTCTCTGTCGGACGGCGACGCTGTGACGAGCAGGAACCCGATGAAGGTAAAATAATGTGCAGGAATAAAAACAGCCGACAGTTTACAGCCAATCATCTGCTTCCTCCTGATGAAGCAGGACGTCACGTCGGAGCAGGAAGTTAAAGTGATGACACAGTTTTATTCTCCGTCCTCACACACAAACAGATTATCATCAGCTGGTGGCTCCACACACACTTCATAAATAATCATTACAACCATAATAAAACCAATATTCATTCTGTGTGTGTGTGTGTTGGGGGGAGGGGGACTCAAACAAAGGATGGAAATGGTTCATTGAATAGATGAAAATGTCTTTTCCTGCAAACAAAGAGAACCAAACATAAAGAGCATTAATAATTTAGATTTCGGCCTGTCAGTCAATCTGTGCTTTTTATTTGCATCCCAGACTTTAATATGTATTTATTCCACATTAGAGACCGTTTCCATTCAGCGTTGTGTTTTTATCCCAGATCTCAGGTTTGGTTCAGTCAGCTGCAAACTCTCTGACGCGTTTAATCAATTTAATCATTTCTTTTTAAAAGTCATCTGTGGACAGAAACGCAGCATCTGACCTCCTTCGTAAACTCAATTAACACCAACAGACTCGATACCAGATGAATATGAGAACTTCAAACAGGCCGTGAGTCGTTACAAAGGAAATCCGACATAAATGTCATTAAAACATGGCGCAGTGATTCAGTTTTCACTCGTCCTGCAGCTCGATTCATTTGTCCCCACTAGTTTTTATTAGTGCAACACTGTAAAAAATAGCCACGATAAAAAGTGCCGCAGGTGAACGAACCTCATTTCCCAAAAAAACAGCGGAACAAATAATTGAGAGAAAAAGATAAAAACCCGGTGGAGACTTGAGCAGCTGAAGAGACGGATGTTTCCCTCAGAACAAACATGTCGACCCAGTCGTCTCGGCCTCGCTCCGTCCAGTCACCTGACCATCATTCACACTCACAGTTTGTCCTTGTTCCTTTGCTGGTTTTCTGTTACCTGGACCTTTAACCTGTCTACCTGCCTGCCTGTCTGTCTGTCTGTCCACCTGTATCATCAATAAATGAGCTGACCTGTCTGTCTCTGGGTCCTGTCCCTGTTGACCTGCAGAACCAGCACTGACACAACCTGAAGGGAGATGAAGTGTTAAAGCTGTTTTCACTACTTGCTTCTACTCGATTCTCTTTTTCTTTGTAGAATCGGCCTCAAACCAAAATGCTCATCAGAGATGTGACATGTAAAACCAGGCTCAGTGTCTCCGAGGACTCGTTTCTTGCAGTGTGCGGCTTCAGGCTCAGTTTTGATCTGAGACTTTCCAACATGCAGGAATGTAATTCTGTCTTTTAATCAGCGTGTCGTGCAGAGGCGTCGCGAAGCCGCGGCCTCTATCTCACATGTTGATTAGATTCATATTATCAAAAAGGCACTTTTCTCCTCCTTTGCTTTATCTCCATCTCCAAACACTTCATCCCCCCATGAAGCTTCATTATGAGCAGAGACAGCAGCAGAACAAAGAGAATAACAGAGCAGATATTCTGAAGAGAAACTGTGTGGGAGTGAGAATATCTGCAGAAACAAGAGGATCTAAATATTCATCTTTCTCTTTTCAAATGTAATGTGTCGTTTGGATCCCGGCAGGAGGAACGAGAAGCTGCTGTTTACTCGACTGTGACCTCATTAAACCGCAGAGAGGAAGAGAAACTGTAGAAAATAATAAAAGTCAGATAGGGATCAGCAGCAGAGGACAAATAAAAGGAGTGATGAGATTAAACCGCCGCAGCCTGGAGGCCGACGTCGCCCGCCGGGTGAGTCATCGTCCTATCAGCGGGTCCCATCAGACGATGACATCATCGGCCTCCAGGAAGCAGATCCGCTGATCCGGACTGACGTCACCCTCAGCTCTGTTGGAGGCTGAAGCGTCCGGTCGGCAGGTGACGATGACGGTCAGCCATTTTCAACCCTTTCATTTTTGTCTTTCTCACAATGAAGCGACTGGTTGATGATCTGAAGAACTTACGAACCATCAGACCAAAGACAGCTGTGCTCGAGGTTACTGGAGGTTTATAGTGTCGTGAGTTTAGTTTGACCTCAGTTTGAACTTTCTCACCGACTGTTCGACTTTTCTCATGTGTCTCTAAATCGTTCATCGGTGACTCGTCAGACTGACAGAGACGAGGTTTCAGATCCACCACGACCGTCTCTGTCGGCGTCGATCTGTTCTGCCGCTGAATGCTTGAAGTGTTGATGTCGGTCAAAGTCAGAGTCTCCAAGGACGACGTCTCTGAACGGAGACAGATGTCGAGGACGCTGCTTCATGTGTGTTCAGATCCAGTTCGTCTGCAGGTAAAACACCTGCCCAGGTCACTGACGATCGCAGCGGACGTCCGACGAGCTTCCTGTCGTCACAGGAAGTGAAGGAGTGGGAGGTCGTCTGGTTGTAGAAGAGTTCAAATGTTATTTTGAGGTATTTTAAGCTGGTGATTTTTACTAATTGTTAAAACATATTTCCTGCAAACTTTCAAACATTCAAAACCTCAGAACTTTATTTTAAAGTTCAAGGGTCGACTGTGTGGATTTCCAGGAACGACCGTCCTCAGGTGACTTTCAGATGGACTGAATGAATTTTCACTCCTGTAGTGAATCTGATGAACTCTTCACACTCGGCTCCTTCTAAATGTTTAAACTCAGATGTTTTATTATCTAAAAGACTTTTGATTTATTTCATGACTTCTGTTATTAATGTTTCATTATGTAACTGTATTTGGTCAAACACTGATAAAACAGACGAGCGGAGGCGACAGAAAAACGATTCTTCGTACACAAACACAAAAACTCTTAGAATGACAATAAAAACTGTGCTTTTCTGGTTTTGGACGGTTTCAGTCTTGACTCTTCGTCGATCCGACCCGGTGACCTTCCTGTGGTCCAGACCTGCGACTGTCTGTCTCCATCTGAACCTCTGAAAGCTCAATAAACACCATTAATTCAGTTTAATTCAGTGTTATTGACGTGAATATTCAGCTTCTTTATCTCAGAAACACACATGTGGACCCTGAATGAACGTGTTAATGATTCTCATTGAGTTAATTAAGAGCCTATTCAAGAGAACCATTGTGTTCATTATCTCTTCTATAGCGCCCCCCGTCCTCAGACTGCGCCGTTATTAACGTTCTCCCTGCACCAATAAAAATGAATAAACTAATTGTAAAATAATAACGTGTGACAAACTGCTGTCTGCTGGTCTGGAGTTTATTAGCTCTGCTGTAATGACACGTTCACAGAGTCATTCATAAAGGAGAGGTGCTTCATCGTAATGTGACTCGTCTTTCATCGGAGACGCCGTCTGAGCTTTGAGCAAAAAACAAAAGGTGGATAATAAAGTTCACGAGCTTTGTTTGAAGATCAGCTCGTTATGTTCTGAAGATAAATTCTTTTCACGGAGCCGAGGATCCAGGCAGAGGAAGCTGCTGATCCTGGAGCTGCGAACATGAAACATACAGAGAGAACAAAACTACACAGATGAAGAAAAGAAATCACAACACGACCTACAGACAAACTAAATCACTCTCAAGTAGAAAGTCTTTCGATTTGAATCACATCACTGATCATGAAGGAAAGAACATTTTATCATTCGAGGTGTTTTAGAGAGAAATAAAATGCAGGAAGGTAAAAGTGAGCTCATCTGTCTGTTCTGGGTCGGACTCCGGGGCCCCGAGGTCCCGGGCTCCTGAACCTGATTATGGGGCCGACGGCCGGCGACAAACAGAGAGGACGCGTGGAGGAGCAGCAGCTGCAGCCGCCGGCCGACAGCGACAGCCTCAATACAGAGATTAACATGAGAAAGAGAGAGGAGGCTTCAGTCTCAGAGACAACAGGGGACACGGAGAGGACGGAGACAAATCCACACACAGACCTCAGCTCCACGCTTTACTGTTCCTGACATGTCTGTCTGTCTGTCTCTCTCTCTCTCTCTCTCTCTCCTTCACTGGAGTTTAAACTCTGACCAGATGTGAAGTCTGACACAACCTGAACTGGATTAAATGACCAGTGTTTTCATTTTGTTCTGATGATGTTCTGACTTTGTCTCTGAACCTCTGAGTGTTTTGATAGTTTCAGACTCAAGAGGAAGAAAACTGATCAGGCTTTTGAAAACAGCTGTAGTTCAAGTGACAGACTGAGCATCTCATGATCTCGTGATAAAGTTTGATTCACGAGTCAAAAACAAAACAAAAATCTTTGTTGGTCGATGGTTCAATCAGACAAGAAAACTTCAGTTAGAACTTCACAAGTGAAAAGTGTTTCAAGACATTATAGATTGTTTAGATCAACACAAATTCTATCACAGTGGAGGAAGATGATGATGATGATGATGAAGCTGGTCACGCTGGGTGTCATGGCAACGAGCCGCCCGGCTGACAGCAGCCTTTCAGCAATGCTAATAGCTATTATTGGCAACAGTGACCTTTGACCCCGAGTAGTGGCCCTTCACACAACAGATGGAGCCCAAGACACACACACACACACACACACACACACACACACTTTTGAAAACACAATTCTGAAAGCAGGACTTTTACTTGTAGCAGAGTATTTCTACGCTGTGGTATTAGTACTTCTGAGTACTTGTTCCACGGCTGAAAACAGAAAGATGAAGGCGAATGAAAGTGAAACAGAGTAAAAGAAGGAGGAAGACGAGGAGGAGGAGGAGGAGGTTTCTCAGCACAATGAACACACACACACACACAGAATACTCTATTACTCTGTTAGTGAAGTAGTGAAGTACAAAAGTAGCTATCAACTCTATAACTTTTTGGAGTTTCAACCACATCATGGTTTCAAACATTAAACGTCCTGAAACTCTTTAAAAATGACGACTTTCACTTCAGTGTATCATCAACTGTTAATATACACAACACACACACAACACACACACACACACGTTCAGAACATGAGAAACATGGATGTAAGAGCTGAAAACAAGTTTAATAATATAATTATTAATTTAACAATGGTGAAAATGTTTGTGTTTTACAGACAAACCAGGTCAAACCAGGTCAAACCAGGTCAAACCAGGACAAACCAGGACAAACTGGACAAACCGGGATGAACTGGACAAACTGGGACAAACTGGGACAAACCGGGACAAACCGGGACAAACTGGGACAAACTGGGACAAACTGGGACGTCTGCTCAGACAAAGTTCCTGCCTGATCAGGATGTGATTCAGATGTTGCTGTGAAGAAAGTCAGACGGAATCAAAGTGAATTTCTGTCACACAAACCTGAATTTTAGGCCACGAGAAAAACTGAGGAGAAATCACAGCACGAAGCCGAGTTTAGTGCTGATAAGAGAGAGGAAACCTCAGGGACCCCCCCCCCTCTCTCTCTGGACCTTCGCCATCTGCCACAGCTGTCGCTCGCCCCAACCGCCACTCTAATTGACAATGAACCCAAAGGCGCGGCGATAATTACAGCCGGCCGCTTGGCAACTTCTCCGGGTTTCAATTCCTCCTTTTCAGGATTCATCAGGCCCCATCTGCTGGGGCCCGAGTCTGGCATCTGCCTCCCCCCCTCACGCCCCTCCTCCCCCTCGGCCTGCTGGGGGTTTTGTGTTGGTGCTGATTAGCGAGCCGGCCTGTAACCCTCAGAGGTGAAGACGCCTCGAGCAGAAAGACTCGCACTGTTTGTTCAGTCACAGAAAGTCGAAGATGAAGAAAAGCCTTTTCTCGTTTTCTTTCTCCTCCTTTTCTTCTTCTTTCTCTTCATTCGCTGCTTCATCTTTTCATGTTTTTTCTCTTTAAAGAACAAAATCAGAGCAGCTTCACGAGAAGCTGTGTCACCAGCCGAGAACTCTGGGATATTTATGAAACCACGTCCACAATAAGTTTTCATTTTAACGCGACCACTGACGCAGCCGACGCTGCTGTTTGCAGAATTGAAGCTGCCGACGTGGACGACGAGTTCATGTGCAAGTTTTTATCCACGTTGAATTAAAAGACTCATAGATGCAAACAGGTTGATGTCGTTTGGTTTCTTCTGGAAAAGGGTCACATGACAGCGGCGTGACGAATGAGAGAAGGACACGACGTGAATGTCCAAAAGTCTCCTCAACGTAAAAGAAACAAAAACAGCTTTTATGGAGCTGAAGAATTGACCAATCTTATAATATTATATAATAATATAATATGAAGAAATCACTGCACTAAAATCAGGAATGTGACATTTTTCCGTTTTACATTTATCAAAATTCAGAAAATGTTTTTTTAAAATTAGAAACAAGTGAAATAATTCAAACACATTTTTAAATGAAAATAAAGCAAAGAATACAAAACCAACAAACTTGAATAAAACCTTTCAGCAGCTTTAAGATTCAGTCAGAAAAACAGTTTTCTGACTGAATCTTCATCAAATCACTGCTCCTCCTCCTCCTCCTCCTCCTCCTGTTTCAGCCTGAACTAGAGAAGGAGAAAAGCGTGTCGTGTGTCGCGGCCCGTCGGGGGTTCGGCCGGAGGAAGGAGGCTCTTTTGTTTCTTAAAGCCTCTTTTCTTCTGGCTCCTGTGTGTTTGAAGCCGCCTGCTGTTTGTGAACGCAGCTCGAGGCCGCGAGTCTCTCGGCCGCTGCTGGTTTGATCCACATCAACACAAAACCTCATCGGCTTGAAACCAGAATGAGCTTGATTCAACTTTTAGTCAATGATGAAACGAGAGAAGACGAAGGAATGAAATCAATTAGTTTCACTTTGTAATGAAACAAGACTTCAGTCGATGATTCTTCATATTTACTGTTGATGCGTTTCATGGTTATTTGGAGAAGAGAGAAGATGAAGAAGACGCAGTTACAGTCTCACGTCCTCACATGTCCAACAGCTGACGGTCAATCAGAGACTCTTAATCGTAAAATGTTTCATAAAAGTGTTTGAGTTTGAGCAGGTTTTTTCACGAATGATCAAATCAATGATTTTCCACAAAAAGAAGAAACAAACAGTCTCATAAACAGACACTGTCAGACATGTGATATAGTTCATCTGTGAACGCGCTGTCTTACATAACTTTATTTAAACGTCACGTGGAGACGAGCTGATGATGAGATGATGAAAGAGTCAGAAATGAATCCAGAGAAAGTCGGACATCGTTCAGCAAAGTGAAGCTGGAGGCTTGAAATGATGGTTTGGCCTGAGACCTGGACTGATGTGGACCAGAGGACTGATGTGGATCAGAGGACTGATGTGGACCAGAGGACTGATGTGGATCAGAGGACTGATGTGGATCAGAGGACTGATGTGGACCAGAGGACTGATGTGGATCAGAGGACTGAGGTGAACTGCGGGAAACACTGAGCTCGTGTTGTCGGACCAGAACGTTCATCAGATAAGAAAGGAACAAAAAAAAAAAACTACGGTCAAGTTTTGAACTTTACATTAGAAAAGTGAAGATTCTGAATTTAACATTTTCAAATGTATTATCTGATGAGGACAGAAAATCCTCGTCTCTGATTGGCTGCTTTGTGTCTGTTAAAATCAGGTCGACAGCCTTTTGTTGTCCTTGACGTCATGAATCTTCAGTCGCTCCTGCAGAGGTGGAAAGTAACTAAGTATATGTGCTCAAGTACTGTACTTAAGTATCATTCAGTGGTACTTATGTATTATATATTAGTGGTACTTCATCACCAAACTCACAGAAGTGGTCGTGTTCAGGAACAGGCTGAGAGAAACCATGACTTCCAAGGAGGAACAGGAACAGAAAGCTTAGATACCTCGAAGCAGGCAGATCCAAAACAAGGCAGCAACAGAGGAAATCCAAAAAGGTCAAACCAAGAGTCAGACATGAAGAACACGAGCATGAAAGAAAGAACAATCTGGTGAAGTGAGAGTGAAGCAGAGTGGCTGATATAAAGAGCTGATTGTAAAGTGAAAACAGCTGCGTGCACAGGTGAGATGATGAGGTGGGCGTGGCCGGCAGGTGAGGTGAGGCAGAGGCGGGGTCAGTGAGGACAGAAGTATGGCAGGTAGAAACTGACAGACTGTGGCAGACAGGACAGAGACAGACAGGACAGAGACAGACAGGACAGAGACAGACAGGACCATAACTGACAGAACTATGACGAGATGGACAGAATTCAAACAGAGACTGAAACTCAGACAGAGACGGACAGAGACGGACAGAGACGGACTCACTCTGGGCAGGACTGTGACAACTTACACTGAAAGATAAATATTGTACTTTTTACTGCACATTATTCAGAACCTGCAGTTACTTTGCACATGAAGATTTTAAAAACCTCAAATGAATATTTGCTTTTTTTAATGAATAAAATCAGGCAGCAACATGAACCTGCATCTTACACGTTTCTGCATCAATAATAATCCGACATGACATTATTCTGTGTGTTAATGTAACAAGAGCTGAGTCTGTTTTGGCCTCTTAATGAGAACTTTTACTTTTATACTTCTCGTTATTTTCCTTTGTAACACTTGTGTACTTTTACTTAGGTAAGATTTTACTACTGTTGGGAGTTTTACTAGTAACAGAGTATTTTAAATATTGACATTACGACTTTTACTTGAGTAATAGATCTTCATTCTTCCTCCAGAAAGAGTTAAAGAGTTATTAGAAAGCAGAACAAAGTGTGAGCAGCTGATCCAGTCAAACTTTAACCTGCTCTGATGGAGGGTCACCACAGGAGGAGGAGGAGGAGGCTGAAGGACCCCCCCCAACTCTGACTATAATGGAGAGAGTCCCACAGAGAGACAGTGATGGGAAAGGGGGGGGGGTCGACAGCTTGGTCTCTGTGTCTTTAGAAAAACCAGCTGCTCTGCTCTCAGACTGAAGGCCGATTTATTTAAACGGCAGCGTTCAGACTCAAAGTGCTTTACAGGGATGTAGAAAAAGAAGAAAACAAAAAATCTCAGGAGGCTTTTCCTCAGGTGAGAAGCAGAGAAACGAGAAGCTGCTTCACTTGTCTTGGTTTTGTTTTAAGGTGGTCGTAGGCTGATTGTGTGTTGTGTGCCATCTGCGTATGTAGGAGATGTTATAATATTCCATAATCTGAGCCTGTAGATAATGAAGAGAAGTGGCCTGGGAACAGACCCTTGAGGAACTCCATGTGTGATTTTTGTTTGTTTACTTCCTGGTTTAATCCCTGATCTGTCCCGAGTTAATCCCTGATGTATTATACACCTACTTTATCCTGGTTTAATCCCGGATTGGTGTGAATGCTCCGGATGAATCTCCTGTCTATCCCAGGTTAATCCCTTTGTCTTTCCTGGGTCTCTTTCAGGATAAACCCAGAGTCTCCTGATCTATTCTGCGTTAGTCCCTTTGACAGACCAGGGACCATCCCTCTGTCTTGGGTTAGTCCCTGGTCTGTCCTGGGTTCATCCCTGGTCTGTTTTGGGTTAACCTTTGCAATGCCTGGTTCTTCCTGCTTTACTCCCTGGTCTCTCTCCTGTTAGTCCACAGTCTGTCCTGGGATAATCTCAGTCTCCGGTTACTTCCTGGTTGAATCACTGATATGAGTTGATCCCTGGTGTATCCTTCTATAATCCACAGTCTTTCTGGATCCTGGTTCTAAAATCTAAAAGATATTTTGCTAACATTTTTTTGTTTACGACATAATCCCACATAATAAAAAAGGAAACCATTGAATGAGAAGACGTCTCCAAACTTTTGACTGGTTCTGAATAAAAACGTGTGAGATAGAAAGATACAACAAAAAAAGAGAATAAGAATCTTTTCTTCTTCTTCTTCTTCTTGTTATTATTATTATTATTAGATGGTGGATGCGATTCGATGATGTGGGACACATTAAATTCCTGAATTTCTCTTGGTGGAATTTTTTTGTTGTTGAAACTGTTCAAATGATTTTCCTCATGTGAAACAAGGAGCATCTACGCGCTGCTCAAACCCTGTCACAGTAATTCGTAGCTGTCAGGTCGGAGAGACACAGTCCAATTTTCTTGATTTATTTAAATCACACATCTCCCCATTTTTCTTACACTTAAATCTGACACGTCACCTCCTGATTTAAAAATATTCCATCTTGTTGCTGCTGAGCAGAAAGATTCATTAGATTTTTCCATCTCTCTCTTTGTCAGGTGACGGCGGTCGCTGCGTGGGGGCGTTTCCTACTGCGCCGCTGGTTAATTACAGCAGAATGAGGCCTCTCGGTCGGCAGCGTCCGTCCGGCTGCAGAAATGGATTCAGACAGTCAAATCCATCAGCGGCTCATCTGGAAACCCGGACGCTGTTACGGCTTTGACAGCTTCTGTTTGGAGGCTGTCAGAGTCGATCGCTCCGTCCTCAATCAGACACGAGCGACGTGTCCGTCTCATTTAAACAGACACCTTCTGATTGTCGGTGGAGACGTTGGGTTCGGCGGCATCTCTGTGTCTGAATGTGTCGAGGATCTGAGCATGAGGAAGCAGAAGATGCTTTAGAGCAGTTTGGACCAACCAGAACAGGACGAACAGTCTTTTAGTAAATCTTCTTGTTCTCTGATGTTTCAGATGGAGATCAGTTTTATGTCTGATTCCCGGACAGAGAAACAGGAGAACTTCCAACCATGAGTCTGATTTACCCTTCACATGTTGTCAGAACAGAACCCGGAAAAGACGTCAGATCAATAAAGATCAGTGAATAATGTTCAACCAGGTCCAGTCAACGTTTCCTGCTCTGGTGTTTGGCCTGATGGCTGCCGGTTCCTCAGAGGATGAACCAGGCTGCAGGTCAGAGGAACTGTGTTGCTGCTGTTTTGCAGCTCGACTTGTTTCGCTGCTCCTGTTGTTTGTAAAGTTCACTGACTGACTGCTGGTTTTAAATGAAGCTGTTTCCTCTCAGTTCTCAGCCGATACTGACGGACCAATGATGACGGAGGAGAAACTTTAGGTCATGAACAAACAGAGAAGAGACAAGAAACAGAGAGAAGCAGAGTCTCTGATGAGTGTGAGAGGCTGAACACACACACACACACACACACACACACACACACACACAGGATGCAGTCAGACTGAGGAGAGAGAGGTTTTGTTCCTGAGTCATTGATCAATGGTTAATTGAACCTGAACACTGGAAGATTGGACTTCCTGTCTGTGACTCAGTAACTGTGAAGGAAGAACATCCAGGTAACGAGGACAGTTAACAGAGGACGGGACAGTCCAGCAGGACAGGTCTGGACCAGCAGACGTCCACAGGCTGAGGACACCGTGAGTCCTTTAAGGTTGCAGACATTTTACCAACTGAGGCTGAATTGATGATTAAAATCAACTTTATAAAACTAAAAACGTGCGTAAATGAATAAAGTTTAGACGTAAACGTACTTTTTCCTTGTTATGTTGCAGGTTTACATTCGATCCAAAGATCCTCCGCGTTGATCCAGGCCGAAGCTGTCGGATGGTGAATTCAGGTGGAAAACGTCCACGTGAGGCTTCAAAGCTCTGAATAAAGGTCCAGGCTCGGCGGGGAGTCGCGGCTGACGAGGCTGTTGGGGGAGAGGAGGCGACCCCCCGCTGAGGAGGGGGGAGGTGACGCGGCAGTTCTCCCAGCATGCCTTTGAAAGAGGTCACATGACACTTTGATGGCGATGCAGAGATGGAAAGTGCATCAGAGGAGCAGAGATGCAGAAACAGCCGTGTGTGACGCCTCCATTCAGAGTCTGAGGTTTCATTCATTCACTGCTCAAACAGCAGGAAATTAAATTCAGGCTTGTATGAATTTCAACATAGATAGAAAACTTTTGTCAACGTGTTCTAAAACACCAACATGGACCTGATCCTGATCCTGATCCTGATCCTGAGTCTGATCAGTTCTTGTGTTTACCTGCATGTTGATTAAAGATGGGTCTGACATGTTGAAATCAACATGTTTTTCATGACCTACTGGATTCAACTTCAAAATGAAGTTGATCAGTTTAGATCAGCTGATGGTTTTTATAAACATATGACGTCATGATGATGTCATCATATCAGGTGTCAGCTGTTGAATTTCAATGATCACATGATGATCTATTTATTCATTTTATTATTTTTCTTCTTTTTTGCCGAGAAATTGACTGAAGACCTTTTGTGTCTTTGAGTTTGTGTGCTCAATCAAAAATAAATAAATGAACTAAATTTAACCTTCTGAGTTGTAAATCACCGTCTGCTGCATGTAAAGGTTTTAAAATCTGTGAAACCAATCCTATGTTTTGTTTTGATCAGCACTTTCAAATTTCTTTTATTTTCTGTGTTTTTAGATGGATGTTTTGTCCTGATGGTGGCGCTGGAGGAAACATGAGGAGGCCACAGGAAACCTGGACTTTCATAAATAATCAACAAGTGAACGTGTCCAGTCTCTGTTGAGATGTCTCTGCTGCTCCATCAGCTGATCAGGTCTATTGATCAGGTCTGATCAGAACTGAACTCACTGACCGTCCTGCCGCTCAGACTCAGTTTGTATCAGGTGTTCATGTTATTTTGTCCACTTTTCTGTCTGTGTTGATGTGTTGACCCCCCCCAGAGGTCAGAGGTCAAAGGTCAGAGCCTCATTAGTTCTTCAGTAAACAGACCTGAGGACAGTTGAACTCCTCCAGGTGTTTCAGAGCGGAAGTCACACCTGGACTCACCTTTCACGTCCCTCAGATCAGACCAGGACGCTGATGATCAATGAATTAACTGTTCAGTCAACAAACTCAACATCAGTACATTCACATGTTGGTGTGAGACGACAGAACTGTGACGGTTTAGCTTTTACTTTATATGTTGCTCTGATTTTAATGTTGACTGAAGGAATTTAAAGTTTTCATAAAAATAAAAACTTCATGATTTTGAACCAAACACAGACACAAACATTTGGTCACTGACTGAAGATGAACTCACTCGTCAGTGAGTTTCATCGACACATGTTCATTAATGTTGTGACTGATGTGACGTTGTTACTGAACTGTTTAGTCTCTGCATGTTAGCAGCTCCAAGAGGCAGCAGTGATTTGAGCTGAATGCTAACGTCGTCGTGCTAACATGCTAACATGCTAACAGAGAGAGAAACACAGCCAGAGACGGAGACACCGAATAAACCTGGTCCTAAAGTTCAAATGTAGTTTTCAACCAACAGCAGAGAGTCGTCATCGTAACTGATGACTTCACCTCACAGTGACTCATAACACTGACCTCAACCTCTCAACACACACACACACACACAGTCTTTACTTATGTCACTTTTGGGGAATTTACAAAGACTTACATTCATTTCCTGGAGACTAACCTGAAGGACGACCTGACCTTAACCTAACAATAACCTTATCCTAACCTTAACCTAACCTAACAATAACCTTAACTGTTGACCTAAAAATCACAGTTTTCCAAATTGAGGACACCACTTTTTGTCCCCAGTTGCACCGCTGTCCTGAATCAACTGGTCTTGAGTCTAGTGTCTATCCCCAATTTGGACATAAGCGAACCCACACACACACACACAGTGACACACACACACACACACACACTCTGTTTCAGCCAATCAGCTTCCTGTCTTTTCGTATGCGAGCTGCTGCTGATAACATCTGAGCTGCTCTGCACATGAATGCATCACACACACACACACACACACACACACACACAGGGATTATCACACTTTGCTGTAAACTCAGAGCTCCGGCAGAATTTGGAACTTTGCACTTTAAAAGGTTGATTCCTCTGAATTACAACAACAAGCCTTTAACAAGTGATTTCATCTGATCATCACATCAAATGTTTCGGTTTGATGTTAAAACTTTATTTTCAGTTTTTCTCATCAGGAGTTTATTTTCCTAAAAATACCTGCAAACTGTTCATGACGTCCTGGAAAGACTGTATGTAAAACTATAAAGCTAAAAAGTCCCGTGCTGCTTTTCCTTTGAATGATTTGAATAATGTGAACGTGTTTAGAATAACTTTGATCCGTGTGTTTCAGGTTGTGGTGAACAGAGCTGGACAGTGACGGCTCCTGAACGTCGCCTTTCAGAAACGCGTGAATGAGACGGATGTTTCCTCGCGGGCAGAGCTTCTATTTTCTCTGCAGACACGGTTTGATCTGACGGTTTGTCGCCCGCAGCTTCTCTGCTGAACTCGTCTCGTGTTTCCTGGCAGATGTTCGGCTTCAGGTCGACCAAACGCCGAATCCTCCTCAGGTGAACGCTCACCTGTCCACACACACTGAGCTCTGCAGGACTCTTCATGAAGCATCACGAACACTGCTGATGACTTCTGAGTGTGTGATTGATTCTGTCCAATGACTGAGCTTCCTGTCAGTGACCTCACGTTACGTTAGTTGGACTT
The DNA here is from genome assembly GCA_025331565.1 of Holacanthus passer. Taxonomy (NCBI): domain Eukaryota; kingdom Metazoa; phylum Chordata; class Actinopteri; family Pomacanthidae; genus Holacanthus; species Holacanthus passer. Next base: position 110,935 of record JAFREQ010000147.1, read on the forward strand.
TAACTTGACTTTTTGATCGGAAATGTATTTATTCTCAACAAAGATGTGAAAGTCCGCTGACAGACATGTTGCAGTGTTTCCTGTGAGGATCCCTCTGATCTCAGGTCAGTGTGTCAGTATGTTGATGAGACGGAGGAGGAGCTGCTTTTATCACAGCGTCATGAATCTGAACACAGGTTGATTTACATGTGAGAAGAAAACTCCCCTCAGAGGTTTAGAGAGAAAATCTGCTTCTTCACCAACTGAACTCCCAGAAAACCGACTCTCTCTCTCTCTCTCTCTCTCTATAGCCGTCGGATCGTTCTGCTGGATTCGAACGTCTCTAAACTAAAGGTCCACTTACTAGATTTTTCACATCATATCTAAATACTTGAGATGTTTCCAGTAAGTGGACACTGAGTTAACTTAAGTTTCTTTGTCAAACTACCAAAGTCATGAATGAATTGTCAGGCTCAACTTTCTTTCACCAAAATGTTTTACTTTGGAAAAACTGTCACAGGATTTTTAGATAAAATAATTATTAAAACAAGTTTGTTGTCTCATGTTTTCTCTCAAACAGCCTGAAAACTGAAGCAGTTTGTGACTTTAGGAGGTTTGAGGACCAAACTAAACGGCATAAGATCAAGATGTGTTTATGGAAAGTCCAGTTTCCATCAACACGTGCTGTCTCTTCTTCTTCTTCTTCTTCTTCTTCCTGACAGGATGAAGGTCTCCTGGCTGAATTAAAGCTGCTCTCATTCATCTGCAGCCGCATAATCTTCAGCAGGAGGATCCAGATGCAAATGAAGCAGCAGCCGTTAACAAGGAGACAAAAGGTGGAGATCTGCTCTCATTGTGGAAGATAAACGAACCCAAACACAGAAACATTCAGCTGTTAAATCTGAAGAAAAGTCTCCTCATCCCGTTTGGACGACTGTTAAAAACACCACGTCTCATTTTTACCTTATCCAGCAACATATAACGTGTGAATGAGACTCTGAGCTGTTGGAACGCTCAGACTAACGCACCTGTAAAAGCACATCACATGACCTCTCACCTACACTGGGCATGTGCGAGCCGGCGCAGAAAATACCACAGAGGAAGAAAAGTAAGAGCAGAGATGGAACTTTTACTGAAGGTAACACACGAGTACGAGACGGTCGCGAAGGTGGAAAACACAGAGTGGGAGGCCATGACAGAGGACAGAGGACAGACACCGGCTTGTCCACCTCGGTCCGAATGTCCCGATACGTCACTGCTGCAGCGGTGAAACCTCAGACGTCGACAGGACGTCTCACATGGCAAACAAACAACTTTGTTTCGCTCCTAAAATGAAGCTCGAGTTTCTCAGAATTGTTCATCCACAAGATCAGAAACGTCCGGAACAGGATGTTTCTGATGGTCTGACCTTTGACCTCTTCTGTCATAGAGGGTGAACTGTCCTCTGCTGCTCTCTTTATGATTCAGTCTCAATCAGCGTTATAATATAAACCCGGTGTGTCAGACGTCTTTGTTGGTGTTTGTATTGAGAGCTGCTTCAAACAGCAGCTTCAGGCCGGTCGAGCTCCACAACACTGACTCAGTCCGTCCAGAGAGAATGAACTCTGTCATCATCAGTATATTATACACACAGAATCTAACCAGACACAGAGCTTCTTCTGTTCTGCAGCAGCACAGTCGCATGATACATAAACTGATGTGATTTCACAATCAATTTATTTTTATATAGATTTTATATTTACGGCCAAAGACATGGCACATCTCTCTCTCTCTGTCTCTGTCTCTCTCTCTCTCTCCCTCTCTCTCTCTCTGTCTGTTTCTCTCTCTCTCTCTGTTTCTCTCTCTCTCCCTCTCTCTCTGTTTCTCTCTCTCTCCCTCTCTCTCCCTCTCTCTCTCTGTTTCTCTCTCTCTCTCCCTCTCTCTCTCTGTTTCTCTCTCCCCCTCTCTCTCTCTGTCTCTCTCCCTCTCTGTTTCTCTCTCTCTCTCTGTTTCTCTCTCTCCCTCTCTCTCTCTCTCTCTCCCTCCCTCTCTCTCTCTGTTTCTCTCTCTCCCTCTCTGTTTCTCTCTGTCTCTCCCTCCCTCTCTCTGTCTCTCCCTCTCTCTCTCTCTCTCCCTCCCTCTCTCTCTCTGTCTCTCTCTCTCTCTCTCCCCCTCTCTCTCTCTCTCCCCCCCCTCTCTCTCTCTCTCTCCCCCCCCCTCTCTGTCTCTCCCTCCCTCTCTCTCTCTCTCTCTCCCTCTCTCTCTGTCTCTCTCTCCCTCTGTCTCTCTCTCTCTCCCTCTCTCTCTCTGTCTCTCCCCCTCTCTCTCTCTCTCCCCCCCCCTCTCTCTCTGTCGGTCCAGACCTGCAGGAGGTTTTCCTGCTTGATCCACATCAGGACCTCCAGGACTTTATCTCAGTTCCTGTTAAACCTCCTTGAAGAGTCCTGGAACTTCCTCAAGGACCTGCAGTGTTTACTGAAGAGCAGCTGGAACCTTGTCAGTGACTCGTGTCCTCCTCCAGGAACCTTCCTCAAGGATTCCTGGAACGTCCTTAAGGACACTCAGAGACTCGAGGACTTTTGGAACAATTTCAATGACCCTTGAGGGAACCACTTAAAGGTCCTTGAGAGTCCTCGAGTCCTTCCAGAGCTCCTGGAATCTGCCGGTGTCTCATGTATAAAGGCCTGATGACGTTTAATGAGCCTTTAATCTCGTTGTTTGACTTGTTGTGATTGGTTCTTTTACTTCAACATAAATAATAATAAAAACTAATATTAACAATATTTTCACGTCTTAAACTTTCACAGATGCTGAATTTGAATAAAAACTGTTAAAACCTGCAGGAAAATTATTCTTAAACGATTCGGAGGCCTTGAAAATATCGATCCTGTGGTTTAATGGAAGTAAACGCGATAAGAAGCCGTTAAATATCGATTAGCTTCATTACAACGATCCATCAATTGAAACTGATTGACGCGGGTGGGCGGGGCCGCCGAGCCGCGATTGGCTGGAAGCGCCACGGAGGCGGGAGGGTTGTGTAGCAGAAGAGCTGTGATTGGTCGAGGGCGGTAGCGTCATGATCAGCCGGTTAATAAGCCGCCGGTTCGGCCGTTTGAACAGAAGCGAGATGCTGCCGGACTGAAGAGCAGCCGGAGACCGAGAACAGCCGGGAGCACGAGCCACACACAGCCGGGACACGACCGCACACCGAACCGGAAACCCGCCCGAGCCGGTGCCACACTTTGACCCGGACCATGGTCCAGCAGCCGGAGCTCGGCGGCCGGTCCCGGGAGCGGACGGAGCCGGAGGACGGCGCGCTGCTGGCGGCCTCAGCCCGCGGCTCGGTGCCGCTCAGGCCAGACTGGTGCAAGACGGCGTCCGGTCACATCAAGAGACCCATGAACGCCTTCATGGTGTGGTCGAAGATCGAGCGGCGGAAGATCATGGAGCAGAGTCCGGACATGCACAACGCCGAGATCTCCAAGCGGCTGGGGAAGCGCTGGAAGCTGCTGAAGGAGGCCGAGAAGGTCCCGTTCATCCGGGAGGCGGAGCGGCTCCGGCTGCAGCACATGGCCGACTACCCCGACTACAAGTACCGGCCCAAGAAGAAGCCCAAGACCGACGGCTGCGCCTTCCCCGCGGGCAAGCCGGGAGCCGCTCAGTCCCCGGAGAAACCCGCCGTCAGAGCCGCGGGTCTGAACCCCGCCGCCGCCAAGAAGTTCCCCCGGCTGAAGCCCAGCAGGCCGGCGGGCGGAGCGGGCCGGGCCGGCGGCCAGCAGCACGACCCCCGGTACCGGCTCCTCCTCACCTCCGGCTTCAAGCCCAGCAAGCACGTGAAACGGGACTTTACCGACGACGAGGAGGAGGAGGACGACGAAGAGGAGTCCGAGGAGGAGGAGGAGGAGCTGAAGGCGGAGGAGGAGGACGAGCCGCCCCGCTGCAGCCGGGCTCGGAGCCCCGGAGCCGGGCAGCAGCCACCGGGCGGCCGCCTCTTCTACAGCTTCAAGAACATCACCCGGCAGGCGGCCGCCCCCTGCCCGCACCCCGCCTCCCTGTCCCCGGCCTCCTCCTCCCGCTCCGGATCCACCTCCTCCTGCTGCGGGGAGGACCTGGACGAGCTCCCAGGCGAGGGAGCGGACTTCACCCTCAGCCTCCTGGCCGGCCTGCACGCCTCCTCCGAGCCGTGGGGCTCCGCCTCCGGCCCGGCCCCGGGGAACCTGAGCCTGTCCCTGGTGGACAAGGACCTGGACTCCTGCGGCTCCGAGGCCGGCCTCGGGTCACACTTCGACTTCCCGGACTACTGCACCCCGGAGCTCAGCGAGATGATCGCCGGCAACTGGCTGGAGGCCAACTTCTCCGACCTGGTGTTCACCTGCTGACCCGCAGGGGGCGCCCCGGGACCCGCCGGGGGCCCCGGGGTCCGGAGCTCCAGACTGGGACCGAACAGCTCTGCAAAAAAGAATCACCTCAACAGGGTTTTATGGATTTAGTTTTCTGTTTCTCGGCTCTGAACCAGGACCCGAACTATGCATCCAGACCAGACCCAGAGCAACTGAGACCAGGATGTAACGCACCAGGTCCGGGATCAGGACCAGGTCTTATGGCATCAGGTCTCCAGGACTTCAGGTCCAGGTCTTCAGGTCCGGGATCAGGTCTTCAGGACTTCAGGACTTCGGGTCCGGGATCAGGTCTTCGGGACTGTTTTCTGTGACTCACATTCTGTCTCTTTTATATTTCTGGTTTTTCCCTCCAGGTGGGAAACTTTCTGAAATGTTGAGTTAAAAACTGACTGCAGGTAAGACAGGAAACATTTTTTGATATTTTCAGAACCAAACATACCTCATGATGTTTTTTTTAAAGATTCAGAAGTAAAACTATTTTCAGGCATATTTTTGTACAGTCAGAAAATGTCACAGGTTTTTCAGGCACTTCTTCTTCTTCACTTTTCATCCAGACTGAACACTGATGACACCTGGTGGCCAGGTGAGGCTCCAGCCTCCTGCTCTCATGCTGTTGTTTTAAAAGAGTCCAGACAGGAAGTCAGACCAGATCCAGGATTGTACATGTTGTGTAAAATAGTTAAAAAGTTTAGGAGTTTATGTATATTGGTGTGAATGAGTCCCTGTTAGCAGGAGAGAAACTGGATTTTCTGTTTTTTATATCATCGATGGCACATATTTGTTTTTTGCTCATTATTTTTGTGCAATATAAAAGAAAAGAGAAAAAATAAAATTAAAGGACCATCCTGAAGTTTTTTTTGTAGCAGAAGGGGAAACTGCATTAACTTGATGAGTCTGTTTGTGACAACTGAATAAATCAGCTGGAACTCAGTCAGGTCACCTGTTTGATTATTGATCTCTGATCATGCCCTGCTGTGATTGGACGGTTTCAGTCAGTCTCTGACTGGCTGATTCAGGAAGTTCACTTCCAGGTTATCGAGGGTTTCCAAGGCTCAGTAAGTTCATCTAAACCAATGTGGACAAAAGGGGCTGAAAGAAACAACAGCTACTAAATGGACTGAAGTTTACAGCTCTGATATTGATCTGTCACCCAGAATGCACTGCTGCTGACTGGATGCTTTATTTCCCTCTGACTGAACATCATCAGAAGCAGGTTAAACAGTGTTGAAACCAGCTGTTCCAGAGCTTTCGATCACATCACATATTCTTCTTCAGCCAGTCTCAGGTGGACTTTGGCTGATTTGCCGTGATAATGTGAATATGACTTCAAACTCTACAACAAACTGAAATGATGAAACCCAAATTACTTGAGTGTTGCTCAATGGCCCAGATTCCAGCAGAAATACGGCTTTTAAATCTGAATTTATTAGAATAAAAATATGTCAAAGATTTAAACTGAACTTGTAAAATTTGACAGGACGTGTTTTTGTGACTCGTCCAGACGTCTGATGATAAATCACATTATTGTTTGCAGTCTGACACCTGAACAGAGTCACGTTCAATCACCTCAAACATCTGAAACCAGGATCAGCTGAAGCAGCTTTAACGCATTTCAACACCAGACACTGGTGTCAACATGAAGAGATATGAGATAAGATCCAGTGAAGAACTGGAGGATGTTTTCTCTTTGAAACATCTGCAGTTCTGCTCAAACTTCATCTGCTGCTGAAGAACATGTGAAAAGGTAGAGAGCTCCAGAACAAGCCGGTGGACCTTGAGTTTATATTTTCTATCATCATCCGACTCTGCAGGTCGATCTTTTCTCCGCCAGACATTCTGCCTCCACCCCTCATCTGTTTACGTTACCCAGAATGCAAAGCTGGGTGTGATTTGAGGTCTCAGCTCCATCAGAGCAGAGCCTCGAGGGGTCGGAGGTCAGGAGGTCAGCCGGTCGACCAATGAGAGCTCAGTCTGTGAGCTGGTCTGTTTTCTCATCTGCTGCTTATCGGGAGGAAGAATCAAGAGTCTGAGGGGAAACTGAACGGGGGGGAGATGAAGGGAGGAGGACTGTGGCAGGTTTAATGATCCACATGCTAACATTAGCTCGTTAGCAGTAAAGTCCAGCTGAGGCTGATGGGAAAAACACTGAATGTGTCCTTTAAACAGACGGGAGCGCGTTCACGTGTTCACGTGTAAAACAGACTCTAGATCAGCAAAATGTGACTGTGGAACAAGATGAGGACGATTTCTTCTTCAGACTAATGAAGCAACACACACATTTAAAAACACCTGACCTACATATTCAGAGACTGGAACTGTGTGTGTGTGTGTGTGTGTGTGCGCAGAAATGAGCTTTGATCAGTCTGAATTCACACACTGTAAAAAGAGTCCAGTGGATTTAACTTTCCTCAGAAAGAGGGAACGAGGAGAAGCTGATGTTTGTTCGACAGCAGAAAAAGTTAAATTTGATCCTGAACATCTTGAAAACTCACAGTAAAGAAATAATGTGTTGAGACAAAAGTCAGAGAAGAAACAAAAGCTGTGTTTGATCAGCTGATCAGTTCCAAGACAAAAGTTCACATCAAAATAAAGTTTCATCGTCAGATTCGTTTCCAGTTTTCACTTGATTTCATCCTGAAAGTCTGACGAACATCCAGAAGCAGAAACATTTAGAGACGGATGTGTTTGTGCTTTTAGCTTGAACTCAATAGTTAGCGTAGCAGCAGTTAGCATAGTAGCTGTTAGCGTAGTAGCAGTTAGCACAGTAACTGTTAGCATAGCAGCAGTTAGCCCAGTAGCTGTTAGCGTAGCAGCAGTTAGCATAGCAGCAGTTAGCATAGTAGCTTTTAGCGTAGCAGCAGTTAGCATAGCAGCAGTTAGCACAGTAGCTGTTAGCGTAGTAGCAGTTAGCACAGTAGCTGTTGGCATAGCAGCAGTTAGCATAGTAGCTTTTAGCGTAGCAGCAGTTAGCATAGTGTAGCGTTGTGAACTAACATGATACATCATTTAAAACAGATCCAGAGCTGATGGAAGTAACTCTAACATTTCTGTGACAGAATCTGATCCAGCTGAAGGATTTACTCACCTTGTTTTAGGAATCGGAGGCTAAAATCCGACAGAAAATGTGACAGTGTTGCTCTGTGTTTTCAGTCTGATGAAGGTCAAAGGTCAGAGTTTGGTGTGAGCGCTGCCTGATCAGAGGTTTAATGTTGAAATGATCGTCAGCAGGAAACAAACTCAAACCAGAGTCTCAGTAAACTCACAACTCTTTCAGATCTTTATTTAAATAAATAAAACTTTATTGTTCTCAGTGTTTGATCACCGACGGTCTGTTAGTGTCACTGTAACTAACTTTAACTCCTGCGACGTTGATTCGTCTGTTTTTCAGCTGAAGCTCCACTTCAAAGTGTAAATTTTAGACACAATCTATTTTTTTATATGGTTTTATGTATCAACAGGTTTAATCATCCAATGAGAGAGTAGCTGACACACACACACACACACACTTTGTGGAAAGCTCAGACGAGGTCAGACAGGCCAAGCGCCTGCTTCCTGTCTCTCATTTCCCGCCTCAGGCTGTGTGTGTGTGTGTGTGTCCTGTCCTCCCAGTTCATCAGTTCATCAGTGTAAAGCCGGACTGAACAGGAAACTGAGTTAAACAGACATCAGGTTAAATCTGTTCTCATACAAAACAACATCATGTTTCAGAAAGTCAGGTTTGTTTTCTTTGTTTATTCCTCGACGTTTAACTTCGAGAGCAGAGAAACAGGAAACTGCTTCCAGCTTCTTTTCACACACACTGATGTCGACCTGCAGATCTTCAGCTCCGTTCAGAGTCACTCTTTTACATGTTTCCTCCTGCTGCTGTGTCAGCGGGGCCTCAGACCTCCAGGGGCCACCGTCAGGGGCCGACACTCCCATCGGGCTTTCTAACGTCCGTCTCTTCCTGGGTGGGCGTCGACGTCATGCAACGCTGCCGCTGCTAATGAAACCTTCATGGTTGGACGAGGAGGAGGATTTAATCTCAGCACACGCACGCACACGCACGCACGCACACGCACACACACACACACACACGCACGCACGCACGCACACACACACACACACACACACACACACACACACACACACACACACGCACACACTGGTTAACTGAGGAGGAAGGAGACGATGTGGGAGGAAGACAAGTTCTCATCCTTCAAAAGCAGAAACATTCATTGATTTCTGGCCCTAAAAGTCAAACAAACATCTCGTTTCTTCAGGACAAAGAAACTCGTCTTGGTCGACGCCGGAGCTCGAGAGAAGAGATCTGCTTTGCTGAGTCGACCTGAATCGGCCTGTATGTGAGTGTGACCTGGGCTATTTTTTACAGCGTGGTGTGTTCGAGGCCTCTGTGTTTCTGGCGGACGGATCGAGGTCTCTGATGGTTTTTAACGGGAGCTGGTCTGGAAACCGTTCCCGGAGTCGCAGTCAGGCCTCGCTGCCTCGGCTTCCTGCTCTCATGTGTTTATGGAACATTTGCTCTCACATTGTTTCCTCTGTTTTAACAGCAGAACACGGCGGAAACGCGAAGCCGCTCATTTCACCGACTTGAAATCAGAAGCACGAGTCTGTAAAAGTTCATAAAGACGCTGTTATCAGACATGAGGACATTTGGTCCAAACCTCTCGGGCTTGTATCTCCTTTATATACAAAGTTCTCATCGTGATTCAGAGATTTGATAAAGTAGTTCAAACTAGCGCCACCTGGAGGAGCTCAACCTCAAAAAATGAATCTGTCTGTAATTGTATTTTTTTCTCTTTAATTTGTTCAAATCAACATTCATCACCTTCTTGTTTGGTCTAAATTACGGTTTAAATAATTGTCATGGACTCTTTATTAAATACTAACAATAACAACATGACTCATATAAAAGAAGAAGAGGAGGAGGAGGAGGAGGAGGAAGGACTGATGATGGAGGAGTTTGTGTTCATTGACTTGTTAATGACAGACAGCAGATGGAGAGCAGAGCTGAACTCCTGCTGAGTGTGTGTGTGTGTGTGTGTGTGTGTGTGTGTGTGTGTGTGTCTGTGTGTGTGTGTGTGCCCTGCTGGGAGGCTGCAGGCTGCTGGTTTTAGGCTCTTTGATGTTTTTAATCTTTTTGGTTTTAGTCTCATTGTCTGTTGTTAGAAACCTGCTGCTTTATTGTTTCATTTCTTTTTGGTTGGTTTTAATAAAAAAGAATTTGACGGACGATGATAAACAAACTGAGCAGAACTAAATGTTTCTCTCCAACACTTCTGACAGTGATGTTTTATCACAAAGTCTTTTTAACCGTTTTGTTTGGATGTGTTGTTCAGTTGAGTCTGTGTTGATCCGGCTCGAGGAGCCTGAAGGTCCTGGCCCCCAGTTTGAGGATGGAAGTAAATACAAGCATTTGATTTAATGAGCCAAAACAGGAAACTCTCAATAAGCTCATTGGTTCCTCTGAAGACGTGAATCTTCAAAAACACCTCATTAATCATCAATTCTCATAATGAACTCTGTGATTTCCTCAAACAGCTGCTCACTGTAGTTTTTACCAGACAAACAGGAGGAAGCAGTTCATGTGTTGGGGACTATTTTCAGTGGCGGATGAATCCACATTTGGTCTCTAGTGAGTCTTTGTGTTTGTGGGATTGAGTCCAGATAAACGACAGTGTGTGAGTTGATGGTGATGAAGGAACAACAGTGAGGCTTGTGAGGAGGTTTTAATGGACACCGAGGACGAAGACAGATCAGACTGAGACACAGAGGATGAAGACAGATCGGACTGAGACACAGAGGACGAAGACAGATCAGACTGAGACACAGAGGACGAAGACAGATCAGACGGAGACACAGAAGATATTTGCTGCTGGTTTGAGTCCGAACAGGAGATTTTTTAACGAGAAGGAGAAAAATATAGAAAAAGTCCTCATATTTATACTTTTGTTTGTTTGGACGTTTCTAACCGGCAGAGTGGAGCCGACTGATCTCCATGTCGTTCTCATCTGGACCGAAGGTGTTTAGTTAAATGTCGAGCCTGAACGTTTCCGTCCTCAGACTCTCACAGTCATCACACGTATCAGACTCACATCAGAGGAAATACTCCACTGATCTGCAGCGTTTTCCGTCTCTGATCAGACGTCTGGCAGCAGGTCAAACACGGAGTTGACTCTCAGCTGGATCCTCTCCAGTCTGATAAATCTGTGGATTCTGCTCCGGATAATTGAGCCCAACGCCGGGCATTCTGGGCAACGAGAGCACGAGGTTACACAGAAGTCACGGAGGTAAAAAATCATGTCAATATACTGTGTGTGAGAGGCCAAAAGGTTTGATCTTTTCAGGAGACACTGAAGGTTCGTTAAGTTTGATAAACAAGAGGTCAAAGGTCACCGGATCCCGACACAGATATTAAAATAACAACAGAAGACGGAGGAGTGAGAGCTCCTGTCAAACTTTACTGCTCCGAGGCTGATTTTACTGCCCGGCTGTAAAACAGGAAACGGCTTTTCAAAATATGGAAATGAACCGAGCATCAAATTATCAGCACAAAGGCGACAGCAGGAAGCCGACAGAGGAGGAGGCAGAGAGGATTCTGGGAGCAGTTTAAGGCCTGTAGTTCCTCCTGGACGGAGGTCTGATGGACCTGAATGGACCGAGGACAGAGTCCCTGAATACAAGAAGTTATAAAAAATTATTTTGGATTTTCTAACTCTTAACAATTTGAGGAATAATCGTACTCTATGTTTTGACACGCACTACAGCTCCCATGATTCTCTGGGGGCTCTGGACAGGAAGCATAGAGACACCATCATGAAAGACGCCCTCATGTCAGCTGTCCGTCCATCTCGTCTGCTGATATGATGCTACAGACACATTTATTTAGCTTTAATTTGGCTTCAATCTGGATTAAATAAAGTTCTTTGAATTGAATTGAAGTTTCAGCTCCTACAAAGGAAACAGCTTCAGAAATCCCTCGTCCTGTTGGATCCAGTCCAGACTCGGTAGGAACGGACATGTGGAGTCCAAACGTCGACTCCGGCTCCTGGTTGTGTTTAAGGTCTGTTGTCTGTTAATGACGGAGCTGAACAGCTGTGCTGCTGTTTCATCCTCCCTCTTGTTTCAGCCTGTTATCTTCATCTCCGTCGGCTTCCTCTCGGAGTCATTTGCATATTTTCAGTGTACCATAAACTCCGTTATCTGCAGGTCGGCATGTAAAAACACAGCCGGGTCAGAAACTCACAGACGCAATCGTTTGATTTTTAGACTCAGTTTTATCTCAAGCATCGAATCAGAGCAGCAGGAGGACTTTTATTTTCAGCTCTGAGGGCCTCGAACTGGACGCGATGCCTTCACTTACCACTGTTCATACTGACATTTGATCATCTCACTCAGAATCATGAATGTGTTGAGCTTTAACGTTTGCTGATGCACCAGGTTTATCTGGTCCGTCTCTTTTAAAGACTTTAAAGTCTTTACTGCCGTCGAGCCGCTGCGACGCCTCCAGTGTTCAGGTGAAGGACGTGGCCCCTGAACCAAGACGCTGCTCGTGTTTCTGCTTCTCAGTCTCTTGTTGTTGATCGTTTTGAAAATGGCAGAAAAGGCGTCTCCACAAAGACGCGTCTGTGTTTTTGATTCTGTACGACTGAAAGCTGTGTGACTGAACGGGAACACGTTCGATCACCATCTGCTCTGTGACCTTTTCATCCTTCGTTCATCCAGTGCGAAAGTTTTGCATGTCGTTCTTTTATCTTCAGTTTAAATGATGTTTACATGACGACAGATTGAGATGAACCTGGAACATCTGATCAAAAACAGTGTTCAGTGGAAAACTACAGCAGGAATCTGCAGAAAAACTGGATGCAAACAACTCATTAATTTTGATCTTGAAAAGCTGCAGTTTGCTTCAAAGCCTTTTGACAGCGACGATTCAGCTTTTCATTATGAGTTTCCTGCAGCTTTGAAATAAAGAAAAGAGTCAAAGTGAAATTTGAATTCACTCTTCTGTGTAAGGAAATACGACTGACAGCAGTTTTCACAGTAACAGAAGTTATTTTGGGAGTAAAAGCAGGATTTTATTAGACTAACATGAAGTTGAACGTCAGGTGTGAAGTTCTGATAGTTAGAGTCAATGAAGAGTCCTCACAAGGACAGGAAGACAGCAGCGTGTGCAGCAGGCGTCCAATCACAGGTCGACGTCTGAGGGTCACATGATCAAAGTCTGAAGAGCTGTTGTGTTGATCAGGAAAAAACTGATCAGCCTTATTGATCAACCTGCAGCCAGAGTTCAGGGATTAGAGAGACTGAAGAGGTTTGTCTTTGGTTTTAGTGTCTTAACATGAAATTTAAATTAAATTTCATAAAAACATTTTGATGTTTTATGACGTCTGAACATTCTGCTTTTAAATGTTATTTGAAAATAAAAAATCCCTGACATTATTTCAGCTTATCTGTCGACCTGATGTGTGTTCTGGAGGTCAGAGGTCAGTCACAGTCTCACCTGGATGTTACCTGGTCTGTGGCGCCACCTGTTGGAAACCAGCAGTGGCGTCACATCCAAAAAGTAAATTCGTACATTGAAAATGTTCCTTCAGTAACAGTTTGTCAGTTTCATCAGTCAAATGTCCTCAAAGTGTCCAGAGCATCAAACTGTGTCTGTGTCTGTTCTTCTGTTCATCTTCTGTCGTCACACGATTTTTCCTCCTCATTCATTTAAAGCAGCATTTTTCCTGTTGGACTTTGTCGCTCGTCTCGTGTTTCCTGTGTTTCTCTGGAAGTTCTAGAAACTTTAAAGGGGACGTGAAGCCATGAAGAGGTGAACGAATGAAACGCACCGTCACCTCCAACAAAATCACAGATTCTGATTCTACACATTTGAAAGCGGAAATGTTAAATATTAAAGCTTTAAAGCAAATCTGGATCATGAAATGTTTCTACATGAAAAATGATTTGGTTATAAATACTCTGTAAAAACTCCAATATGAGCTGGTGAAGATGTGATGGAGGAGATGTGGAACAAAAAGAAAAGAGTCTGTGACTCAGCTTCACTTCATGTTTATGTGAGAGACCGTTTCAGCCTCTAGGAGGCGTCACTGCACCAGGACTGACCAGCTTCTACCTGGTGGACAAAAGAGTCCTGGACACAGACAACAACCAGCTCCACCAGCAGAAGCAGCGTCATGTCCCCGAGGGCCCCGAGGGCCCCACAGCTGTGCGCACGCACACACACACTCATACACACACACACACACTGTGACTCAGTTTTCTGTTCGTTTCCTCTCAGTCGTCTCTTTCAGGTTCAGACACGGAGTGAAAACTAGGAAGAAGCAGCTGATGAGTTTTTCTTTCACCAAAATAAAAACAGCTGATGTGGAGTCGTGTCGCATCCTGTTGTTGTTCTGTTGCTCTGATGTTCAGATGTCAGAGAACTGTCTGTTATTTACCGAACAGATGAACGTGTTCACTTTGAGCTCGTGTCTCATTTGACTGTAGTTTGAATCGAGCGTCCGCGGGCGAAGCAGCTGCGACGTTTGTTCAGCTGGATCAAACCGTAATGATCCGCTCAGACTTTGCATCTTATCGTCCCGAGCGATCGGCGTCGACGCTTCGCCAACACGCTGAAACATGCAAAACATGCAGCCACCGCCGCTGCACATTCAAATCCAGGAAGCCACAGTAGGTTTGACTGACAGACACACAGACATTTTCCTAACAGAGGACGAGACAGTGTCTTCACGCTGCAGCACAACAGGCTCCTGTTGTTTGTCTTGCAAATGTCCAGCTGCTCCAACTGTGAACAGACCGAGCTACTGACCGACCGACAGACCGACCAAGTGACTGAGCGACTGACCGACAGTCCAACAGACTGAACGACTGAGCGACTGACCAACAGTCCAACAGACTGAACGACTGAGCGACTGACCGACAGTCCAACAGACTGACCGATAGTCCAACAGACCGAGCGACTGACCGACCGACAGACCGACCAAGTGACTGAGCGACTGACCGACAGTCCAACAGACCCAGCGACTGACCAACAGTCCAACAGACTGAGTGACTGACCAACAGACTGACCGACAGTCCAACAGACTGAGTGACTGACCAACAGACTGAGTGACTGACCAACAGACTGAGCGACTGACCAACAGACTGAGTGACTGACCAACAGACTGAGTGACTGACCAACAGACTGACCAACAGTCCAACAGACTGAGTGACTGACCAACAGACTGAGCGACTGACCAACAGACTGACCGACAGTCCAACAGACTGAATGACCGACCAACAGACTGAGCGACTGACCAACAGACTGAGTGACTGACCAACAGACTGACCAACAGTCCAACAGACTGAGCGACTGACCAACAGACTGACCGATAGTCCAACAGACCGAGCGACTGACCAAGCGCAGCTTCGTCTAATGTGTGTGTTCGTCTAAGTATATGCACATACACTGAACAAAAATATAAATGCAACACTTTTGTTTTTGCTCCCATTTTTCATGAGCTGAACTCAAAGATCTGAGACTTTTTCTATGGACACAAAAGGTCTGTTTCTCTCAAATATTCTTCATCAATCTGTGTAAATCTGTGTCAGTGAGCACTTTGCTGAGATGATCCCTCCACCTCACAGGTGTGGCAGATCAACATGCTGATTGGACAGCATGATTACTGCACAGGTGTGTCTGAGGCCGGCCACAAGAAAAGGCCACTCTGACATGAGCAGTTTTATCACAGCACAAAGCCACAGATGTGGCAGGTTTTGAGGCAGCGTGCAGTTGGCATGCCGACCGCAGGAATGTCCACCAGAGCTGCTGCCCGTGAACTGAATGTTCATTTGTCAACCGTGAGCCGTCTCCAAAGGCGTTTCAGAGAATTTGGCAGAACATCCAACCTCATTCATACATCAGTGGATGTGAGTTTCCCACTGAGGGACGATTAAAGGAATCTTATCTTATATGTCATCATGTTTGAATAAAGCCTCAGCTGTTTGTCTGTTGTTCTTTGAAATAATGTTTCATGTGACATTTCATCATATTGAACTTGGACGCTGGAGTCGACGGCTCTGCTCGTCGCTGACAGACGGGTTTATTCCAGCAGGTGAGGATGAGGATGATGTTTCACCTGTTTCAGTCAGTGTGACGTCGTTCAGTCACACGCGACAATAACTCAGTTCTTTACATGAATATTTGTATTAAAGTCAGTTTGCAGCTCTGAGGCTCAGGTTTTCTGTGATCTGCGTTAAATGCTGACTTCAGAAGAAAAAACTTGTTTAATAACTGAAACAGATAAAGTTTAAATTTAACATGAATAAATAATAATAATAATGGCAGGAGACATGCAGGTAAAGACAGAACAATAAACACACTGGAAAACAGGGGAAGACAGGAACCACAGAGCACGAGGAAACAGGACGATCTGGCAGCTCGCAGGAGAAGGAGAGGGGGACTTAAGCTGCCAGTCGTTAGCTGAGATTGAAGACAGCTGAGAGAAGAGAGAGGCCCAGAGAAGACCACACCTCCACCACCTGAAGACCACACCTCCACCACCTGAAGACCACACCCCCACCACTGAAGACCACACCTCCACCACCTGAAGACCACACCTCCACCACCTGAAGACCACACCTCCACCACTGAAGACCACACCTCCACCACTGAAGGCCACACCTCCACCACCTGAAGACCACACCTCCACCACCTGAAGACCACACCTCCAGCACCTGAAGACCACACCTCCACCACTGAAGACCACACCTCCACCACCTGAAGACCACACCTCCACCACTGAAGGCCACACCTCCACCACCTGAAGACCACACCTCCAGCACCTGAAGACCACACCTCCACCACCTGAAGACCACACCTCCACCACTGAAGACCCCCCCCCCAGCATAAAACTCAACATACACTGAAAATAAACTGGTAAAAACACAAGAGAACAAAACCATGACAGGCTGTTTTGAATTCAGACATTTAGCTGCAGATTGAAATTAAAATGTGTCTAAATGATAAAAATGAACATTTTTATAGCAAATAAAACAGTGAAAACAACAAACAGTCATAAGAGTCTTCAGCTCTGTGTCTCAACATGTTAATAATTCGATTCTTTCAGTCTGAAAATCAGCTTTGATTTTTGCTTGTTTTGTTCTTCTTGTTGAGTCTTTTCATGGTTTATAGAAACTCATTCATCTGAGTTCAAAGCGACAGGAAACGTTAGAGTTTCCTCAAAACGTTCTGTTGATTTTTTGTTCATCAGTTGATGTAAATATTCATTTCCTGCTTCATAATTTCAACTGTTGCTCCTGAATTTACTGAGGAAAAACAGCCTGAGCCGCCTGAACGCCCAGGGACCAATCAGCGCGCTCCAGAGGATGAGTGACTCGGCTGGGAGCCAATGAGCGCTGAGGCTCCAGCAGCCTATAAGAAGCTCGGACGCTCTCAGGTCTGTTGTTGGTCGGTTGTCACGCAGCTCCGGAGCTTCTGCGAGATGAGAGCCGGCGGCCCGCGGCTGTCAGCGGGCAGCGGCCCCCGGAGCCCCCGGAGCTCCGGCCGGAGGAAGAGCCGGGAGGCGGCCCCGCGGCTGCGGGACATGAGCCTCTGCTTCCGGCTGCTGCGGCTGCTGGTGCCCGGTGTGCCGCCCGGACGGGCCGCCAGCCGGGTGGAGATCCTGCAGCGGGTCATCGACCACATCCTGCTGCTGCAGGCCGAGCTGGAGGCCTCCTGCCCGGGGAGCGGCCCCCCGGAGCCCCGGGACTAACACTCCACCACGAGCCGGTGATTGATCAGGTATCGATCAGCTGATCAGCTCTGAGCTGTGTCTCAGATTCATGTTCGATTTATTTCTGAAATGTTCAGCGATCGATTAGGCTCAATAATAAACTTCTTTCAGTCTCAGTTTGTCAAACATGAATAAGTGAAACACTCAAATTCATCATGTTGATTTACTGACAAACAGTGATACTGTGAAAAGTACACACTCTGTGTACTTTGAGCATCAGAAGGTTTTTGTTTGATCGGTCGGAGCCTCTTCGACATCAAAGGTGCCGCCACCGGACCAGGACCCAGTTCAGCCAGCAATGTGGTCTGGGAACCTTCAGGGGCCTGAACGCGGCCTCGGGACCTTCAGGGGCCTGAACGCGGTCTGGGGACCTTCAGGGGCCTGAACGCGGCCTCGGCAGGGTTTCTGTGAGGAACTTGTCTGAAACTCGTTTCTTGTCTCAATAAACATTATGGACTCTTTTCTGTTGCAGGAGTTTGAACCTCGAGGACCGAGTTCCCCTGAAGGAAACAGACTCAGCAGGTCGAACGAGTGACCTGATCTCAGAGCAGCACAGAGAACAAACACTGGCCGATGAGTCTGAAACCAGCTCCATGGATGATTTTGTTTCCACCAGAATCTGGACTCCACATTTCTTTTTGTCTGATTTGACGACTGAGGATGTTTTAAACACATTAAAGATGTTATAGGTTCAAATCCATGTTTTGACTCAAAATCTTCGCAGCGCCTCCAACTTCATGTTTCTGTTTTTGTCCTATTTTGAAAATTGTGTCATTCTGTGCAGATAAATTATTTTGGATTCATTTTCTCAAATTCATTTTCCTCTGACAGGAAGTTGACTGAGACCCTGATACAGCCCGAGGATACGACTCTTATTCTGAAAACAAAGCCTTTATCTTAATTTTATTGAAATGTAAATGTTGATGAAAATGATCATCAGAGCAGAAAAAAACAAAACAGCAGAATTTAAGTTTTTAAAAATATTTTTAAATGTATATAAACTTTTGAGGCTTTAAAACTAAATTTATGATTTGACTATTAAACATAATCTAATAAAAGTGATCAGATTAAAAAGTCAGAAAGCTTCAACATTCAACATCCAGATTTTATTTCTTTTAGTTCACAGCAGATTAAATTCCTTCAGATGACAAAGTTACATTTAAAGGTGTGAAATCAGCCGAAGAGCACTGAGACTGAGACGACTGTAAAACTGAAACATCAACGAGCAGCTTCACCTGACGGACGACATGAAAACACACTGACACGATTCAAACTGCGACGCTTTATATTCTGTTTTCATTTCTAATGAGGATCCGCTGATTTCTTCTCGTTTTCCTCTAAAGCAGAACTGAATCGTTACTTCAGCTGTTTGCTGAGCGTCACTGTCAGATATGAATTCAAAGCTCTTCTGTTTATTTTCTCAGTTAATCAATTAATCGTTTGATCTGTGAAACATAAAAAACCTGAAACATTCCGTCACAATATCAGAGAAAAGCAGCAAATTCGAACATTTGAGAACCTGAAAGCAGCTCATTTTTTGCATTGAAAAATTATTCAAATGATTATTAGCTGCTTATTAATTTTCTTTTGAGCGACTAATTGATTAGTTGTTTTAACTCGACTCAAACTTCAGAATAAAAGCCTCTAGTTCTCAGAATCAGCTCTGACTCGACGACATGATCACTGGTTTGTTCGTTTGACTCAGTTGAAATAAAACTAGTTTGTCTCTACACATAAATACAAACACTGACACGAGTTAATACTGATCACTGACAGAACAACGTTTCCACACTGCACTTATTTAAACATTTAACTTCTTCATTCATGAGATTTTGTTCTCAAGAGTCATTTTAAAATGTTGCAGCTTCAGACCTGTTTTTTTTTCTTTGTCCAAAAATGAGCTTAAATCTCCAGCAGCACAACAGATCAGCTCAGATCAGAGCGTCAGACTCTGAATCCTCCACCTTCCTCATCGTTTCATCTCGTGCTGTTTAGTTTTTAAGTTAAAATATCATAAATATGTTTGTTCTTTGACTGTTTCTTTTCTGATCGTTGTTTTTCCTGAACAACTCCGAAGCAAATTCTCAGCTTCTCTGTAAACTTGATTTAAGTCTGGTGCAAATTAGATTTTTCCCTTTTAGAGACGGTAATAAGAATAATAATATTGTGTTAATATCAAAAACAACAGATGATCCTGACGCCGCCTTTGCCGTCGCTGCACCTTCAGTTTAGAGCTGCATCAGGTGCTTTGACCGCGTCAAACCAGCGTCTAATTTTTTTTTCTGATAGTGACACGAATGTTAATTGATGGAGGCGACAAGTCACATCACAACAACATGCAGCAGCTTCTAGTTCTACACAACTACTGAACTTCATCTACTGACTATAACTGGGATCATGCGCCAGATACAACCACTGAACTACGACTGATAATCACACTACAGGATAAAACTAGAGTCCACCAGCAGCCGCTCTTCACGTCCTGCAACCTTTGGAATCTCACAGTGAAACTGTGGTTTTAGTGTTTTAAAATCCAAAATATTTAAATTTTATCAGCATCTGATGTTTCATTTTCTCGACTTGTAAAATACAAGACAACAACTCGTCAAATGTTTTCACATCTGATCAGGAGCCCGTAGGTTGAGTCATGAACTAAATATTAACGTCTACCTACAAGCTCTGATTGGTTGAGGAGGTTGAAAGGCGGCTCCTGGTTCGACCCTCAGTGCTCTCGTAATCTTCAGGCGTCACTGTGAGGTCACAGGATGCTCTCCCGCTCCTCGCCGAAGGTGACAGTGTCGGAGGACACGGTGCAGATCTCCGGTGGGTCTCCAGGTTTCAGCCCCCTCTTCAGGTGAACCACTCGGACGTTCTCGTTGTTTGGCCCCGGCCTGGTGGAGGTGGAGGTGGTGCTGGAGGTGGTGCTGGAGGGGCCGGTGGTCCCGGAGCTCGGGGAGATGATGACATCACTGGAGGAAGAGGAGGTGGGGTTGGAGGAGGAGGTGGAGCCCTCTGCAGGCTGGCGGGGCCGGTTGCCCTGCTGGGCATTGGTGTTGTTGTTGAGGGTCACGTTGCTCGGAGTGCGGTTCAGGTTGTAGCTCTTGGACGAGGGCCAGCTCTCCTCGGGGCTGCTGGCCAACAGGCTGCACTGGTCCTCAGAGCAGATGGACATGCGGGCGATGGCCGGATCCTGGAGGCCGCTGAGGCTGCTGGGAAGGCCTCGCTTCCTGGCCAGGCTCTCTTCGTCCAGCTCGATCAGGTTGGCCCTCTCCAGCTGCGACAGGTCCGCCTCCTCATCCTGCAACGAGTGGTTGGGCGAGCTCTCGTTGGATCGCACACCCGAGTCCGACGAGTCCTTCTTGTCCAACATGGCGTCCGACAGGTAGTCCTTGCCCTTCAGGGCCAGCGAGCCGCCGGGAAGTTTGGGGTCGACTGCCTTCTTGCCGTCTTTCAGCAGGGGAGCGTTATCTGACTCCTCGGACTCCTCATCATCGCTGGTCAGCTTCTGGTAGCGCAGCCCACCACCGGCCTTCAGCTTCAGGTCGGCGGCGCCCTGGAACAGCCCGCCTCTCTCACCTGAGGTCTTGCGGGTCAGCAGCGACTTGGAGGATCCGTGGTCGCCCTTCTCGTCCTCCTCTGTGATGGGGTCCAGTGCGTCACCGTTGGTGGCGAAGTCAGTGTTGTCTGCCGGCGGTTTGCCGCTGCTCCTCTTGTTGAAGGATTTACGTCCATCCTGCTCGCCGCCATCTTTACTCTTGTCCTCTGATGATGATGATGTCATGAACTGTCCCACCTGTGGTTGGACGGGCCTCTCTCCACCGCCGCCCATCTCCAGCTGAGCCATCTGGGCGATGTACTCCTGGTAGGCGTTGCGGTACTCGGCCTGCTGCTTGTCCGTCAGCTTGCCGATGTCGTTCGAGGACTCCTGGGAGTTCAGGCTGGTCATGCTGGCGGTTCGGTGAGCGCCACCCTGAGGACAAACAGAGCACAGTCAAGTTTTTCTACTGTTTGACTGAAGAAATTTCCTCCAGCTTTCTGTTGACTCTGCAGCATCTTCACCTCAAAACCTTGTTTTATTTTTAATTAGTCTTCACAACAAGTGAAAATTTTACTCCTGTAAGTATTTAATGTTAGAAAACAAAAAAACTACAAGTATGTATTAAAAGATGTTAATGATTCAAAAAGAAACCAAACAGCTTCATTTTTACAGCCTCTGTAAAGGTCAAAGGTCACTCTTCCTGGCAGTGTTTTGGTGATTTACCATCCACTGCATGTTTCCGTGTTTTGCTGGATCTTCCAGTCCGACCGTGCTCAGCTCCTCGAAGCTCAGGTTGAAGCTGTACATCGGTGAAGCGTCCGTGTTGGCGGCGCCGGCGTGGGGCGGAGCCACCGCTCGCCTTCCTGCCTCAGTGTGAACGCCCACAACGCTGCCTTGCTCACTGGCAGCTTCCTCGTGCAGCACCTGACTCTCGATGTGACGCATGTCCAGAACCTGCGGGACACGGGTAGAGTTCAGACCTGAAACTGTTGAAGTCGACATCTGGAGGTCAGAGCTCTAAAATAAACTCTGTAACACAAAATATTCACATATTTCACTTGTGACAAAAAAACCCCCTGATGTTTTCGTTCAAACATTTTACTACTGAATATAATGTAATGATAATATATAAACAACTGTGTGATTTCCATCCCCTGAGGAAGACCGTCAGAAGCAGGTGAAAACTCCAGAAAAGCTAGTAAGTAGACCCTGAGTTATGGTTACACATGGTTCTAAAAAATAACAACTCGTGAATGTCAACATTTATTAGTATGTTAAATGAACATGTGTTGCACTAACACAACAAACACCAGACCACAGACCCCAACGAACAAACATGAATCTGTCTTTAACACAGAAAATGGATCGTTTACTTTACGTTGAAATAGGAGACAAAGATGTGAAACATCTTTTCACACCATCACAAAATGACTCCACATGCAGATGACATTTGATTTTACTTCACTAATCCCTCAACATGTCATCTATCATCTGTCTGACCAACAGTTACAGTGAGGAGTCCATTTACTCTTTCATTGTTCTGAGTCGGACGTTCTGTTTTTAACCACTAACCAATCACATGATTTTCAGCAATCCAGCCTTTCTGCTCATCCAATCAGATCTAACTAATGTATTTCTGAAACGGCCCATTAGTTTACACTTTCTTCACTGTCCTGTTTCAATATTCAACATTAGAGCTGAGAGGATTAGTTGATTAATTGAATAGCGGAAGGACAATTAATTGGCAACTATTCTGAATAACTGAAGTCGTTTTTAAGCAAAAATGCCAAAACTGATGGTTCCAGCTTATAAAATGTGAACATTTGTCTTTTATGATATTAACTGAAAGTCTCTGGGTGTGGACAGTTACATGTGACGCATTTAAATCACTAAAAATAAAAGAATATTTTTGCTTCACATTAGGAGGGTTCACCAATTCGTGGGATCTTTAATATGCAAACACCGAGTGTTTCTGAGC
Organism: Holacanthus passer; assembly: GCA_025331565.1. Lineage (NCBI taxonomy): Eukaryota > Metazoa > Chordata > Actinopteri > Pomacanthidae > Holacanthus > Holacanthus passer. The sequence continues at coordinate 133,591 of JAFREQ010000147.1, forward strand.
TCATGATCGGCCTTCATGCTAACATGCTGTATAAAGAGAACTGACCGTGGCCCTGAAGAGCTGCCAGTCTCCAAAGTTCATGCTCATCTCCTTCTTCAACTCATCGATGTTACACTGAGACAAAACTCTGCCGTTAACGTTCGCCTGAAAACAAGATGGAGGAAATGAAAATCATTCAACACATAAAAACACGGCCTTTAGCCTCATTTAACCATTTTCTGCCTCACACAGGTGAACACGATATCCAAGTGTGAAGCCGTGTCACTGACCTTCCTGATGGTGGCGCTGTACGGTCCCATCATGCTCTGGTCGATGCCTTCGATCTGCCGCACGCGCTCACAGACGGCCTCCGTCGTCATGGAGCTGAGGAGGACGGCCGGAGCGCCCGACACCACGGAGGCCGAACCCTGAACACAAACACGGGTTTGATTCTCAGGGAAAAAAGGCACAGCAGCAATTTTAAAATCTTTAAACTTAATATTCAAATCTTCAATGATTCAAAATCTAGTTTCCAGCTTGTGGGCTGGATGTAAACTCAGGAAACAGGAGCTGGCAGAAGTCAAACTCTGACTATCTGAGGATATTAGTGATGTTTCTCTTGGACACAGAAAAGGACCAAAAGACAAACCGCAAACGTTTATCTGAACTTTTCATCAGTTTGTTTTCCTGCAAAACACATTTTCAGAATTAAAGACACACAAATCTTCCCAGATCACTGCTGGTGTTTGACCTGATTTCATTTTGTTCAAAAGGGCTTAAAGAAAAGGGTTAAAACATGTCCAGGTTTTGTTTCATATTGGTGCAGAAGGTCGGGTTTATTAATGACAAGAGCAACAGTCCGTTTTGGTTGAGCGTCCTGTCACTGCTTTTTGTCTGTCATTAACTTCGAATAACATTTTTTACAGCGTGGAGGAGGAGACAATGTGAGACACCTGTGTGATGGGGGCAGGGGGGGGGGGGGGGGTGGTGGTGGTGGTGGGGGGGGTCAGCTGACAGTCTTCACTCTACTCTACTGAGGCTACACACTAATCCAGGCAAGGTGCATGCTGGGAGTCGTAGCAGGCAGAGCATTTCAGAGGGAGTTAAGGAAGGAAGGAAGGAAGGAAGGAAGGAAGGAGATGTTAGGGAGAGTTCAATACCTGCTTCCTTTTCAAAGATGAAACCTTACACTGCAGACAGACAGACAGACAGACAGACAGACAGGTGAGGAATGAAACACAGCTGGAGAGAAAACATCTGGAAATGCAGATGACTGACAGGACAGAGAGCGGAAACAACAAGATTTTCTCTGACTTATTTCAGTTTCACATCATCAGAAGAAGAAGAAACCAAAGACCCAACTTTTGTTTTTACTAAAAGTGAGTTTCAAAGTTTGTGAAGCCCCGAAACACCACAGAAGAGACGAGCGGAGGAAACGTGGAGTCTGGTGTCGTCAACAGCAGAAGAAGAAAGAGTAAGAAAAGCAGCTGGTGACGATGGAAAGATTTTCAAAATGTTGGAGTAACTGAATCTTTTCAGTGGTAACGAGGACCATGAAAGCCCATTTCTGAAAGAGATAAAATACTAGACAAAACTAATAAACTCCAAGCGATGAGATAATACATCACAAATTTCATAATACTGACTTATTAGAAAATCATCTGCAACAATTTTGAAACTTGATGAATCATATATGAAGTGAAAATAGTGAAGAGACGTCACAGTTTTCAGTTCCTGACATTTTACAGACAAAACATCAGTTAATTAATGTTAATTGAGGAAATAACAGCCGATTATTCTATGATGAGAATAATGATTAGTTGAAGCCATGTTTTGACTTGTTATCTCATAACTGAATGTTTTGTATTAATAGTGAGACTTTTTTTATTTGCATCACTCAAGTTTTCATCTGCTTTTCCTGTTTGAAATGGGCTTCCACACAAACCTGACTCATTAGGAAACAAATACAATAATGGATAAAAGAATCATTTATTGGCCACATAAACTGAGAAACAACCGTGGAAAAGATAAATGAATGTATAAAATACACAAAAAGATTAAGATTTTTTATTTTCCCACCAGCAGAAATTATTTTCTATATTATCTGAATGATCAGTTTTATCAGCAGATTTCATTCTGTTTTGCTTTGACGTCCCAATTTCTTCATCTATTTGACTGTTTTTTCATTCATTCACTGTTGCATTTCTGAATAATTCTGATTTTATTTTTATTCTCTTGTTTCATGACAAAGTCAGCAGTGAAACAGAGACAATGAAACATCACATGAACATGATGAGCTTCAATGATCAAACAGTTTCTTTGACTCCCTCAGTCAGTTCAGAAGCCTCCGTGACTGGATGTGAGATGAACTCAGGCTACAGGTGTTTGTTGTACTCACAGGTGCAGCTGGGACGTCCCGACCGAAGCAGGTTTTAGGTGGTGGGCGTGGGTGAAGGTGTGATGGGTAGGAGGCCATGAGTGGGCGTGGCAGCTGGTAAAGGTGATGGGGGAAATATGGCTGAGGGGGGCAGGGGCAGAAAATTAAAAAAATGTTCATGGAGATGATTCAACATCAAACAACACGAAAGAGGAAACTTAAAAAAACAGCAACGGTCCAATAAACAGTGAATCACCGCTGTCACACAAACGACTGAATGTTGGGCTGCTTTCTGAACTCTGGATCAAAGTCCAACTGTTCATTCTCTGTTCACACTCTGACAGTGTTTAATGTCTGACACTGACAGGGCTGCGACGCTGCCGGGCGTGTGAACACGTCTGAAAGCAAAGAAGCATTAATAAGACGGCACGTACGTCTTCTGCCTGCATCCATTTTTGAAATATATCAGCCCTTCGGATAAGAAGCACCTTTCAATGGAGCAGCTGCTTCCAGTCTTCGTGCTAAGCTAGGCTAAACACATCCAGGACCCGGATCCGTACTGCACACACAGATCAAAGTTTTACCTAAATGTTGGAAACCTTTGGAAAGATCTGACTAAAGTGCAGGTTTTACCTGAAGATCAGTTTGATGACAGCAGAGATTCACCGTGAAACACAGGAGGGCTGAACACAGTTTATCTGACAGCACAGAGTGCAAATTAAATCAAACTGAAGCATAAAATAACAGAAAACAGAAAGAATAAAAGAAACTGAACCAGGTGAGCAGGAAACTGCAGCCGTGTGCAGTGGTGATGACATCACAGCCTTACCTACCATTCAGCCAACCAGGTGAGTCGAAGTCAGGGACGATATTTTTAGACCAAGCAAACCTGAAAGCTGAATCTCAGAACTCACCTGTCACCTGTCAATAAGAATGACCTCACCAGGAGTCTGTGGGCGGAGCCTGTACTCACCCTGTTGTAGAAGGGGTGCTGTGGTCCGGCCATGCCGCTGTAGTAGCTGCTGTGAGGCTGTGGGGAGACGACGCCCCCTCCTGGCTGGTTGAAGGGTCCGCTGAAGGAGGCGGAGGGTGAGCACGTAGACGACACCTGAGAGTAGACTGAGGTGGGGCGGGGCTGTGCCTCCTGTAGGGGGAGGGGCGGGTATGTAGGCCCGCCCATATTCATCTGCTCCCGGGCCGCACGAACATCTGGATCAGATGAGAGAGAGACCGTGTGGGGCAGAAACGTCCAGATGTGCAGTATCAGTATGATCAGTAGTATCAGTATTCATTGCAGTATCAGTATTCATTGCAGTATCAGTATTTGTTGCAGTATTCCTACCGGCTATGATCTCCCTCAGTTTGGGGTCCAGGTTGACGGTGCAGGGCAGGAAGGTCCGGATGTCTCTGGCTGTCAGGACGGGGGTTCGTGACGACAGAAAGACCTCGAAGCTGCGAACGTCTCCGTCGATCTCCAGCAGAGGCTCCACGTCTTTGGTGGTCGGGATGTTCTTCGACACTCTGAGAGAGAAAACACTGAAGTCTGACGGCTGCTGGAGGCTTCACCTGATCTACTCATGTTTTCTCTGTGAGCCGAGATCATTTCACATGTTTCTGCTGCTTGTTTTAGGATCACTACTTTTAATTTGATCAGATTTGTTATCAATAAAATGACGCAATTCAGTTATATTTGTTTTGGAGATGAAGCCAAATATCTCAAGTCCAGTGGAGTTTAGAGACACATCGATGTTTGACCTCTGACCTCTCGTAGATGGTCTTGAGCGTGGCCTGGTCTGGGACTCCGTCGGTCTCCTCCAGGTACAGGATGAGCCAGGACGTCCTGTAGGGCCACTGCTCCGTCAGGTTGATCCAGGACGCCAGGCGGTCCCAGTTAAAGCTGATCTGATTGGCTCGCAGCAGACGACCTGCACGCAGACACAGAGTTTCTACTCAGCTCGACTGTCATTAGTCTTCAGACCTGTGAGTGTGATTACAGCTGCAGCAAACTGAACGAGCAGGTGATTGATGAGTCAGTGACCTGTGACGGAGACGATGTTGAGCAGCCTCCTCATCGTCTGTGGGCTGATGTCACTGAACCAATCCTCCGTCACCATCAGCTTCGTCAGGTCGAACGACATCTGACGAGTCACCGAGCGCTGCACCTGACGCCGCCGGTACGTGTCCTGAACACACGGGTCACATGATCAGTCATCAGTTAACATTCACATGTCAGCTGCTGTTTTAACAGGTTTAGTATCCAACACAAGAGGTCAAACATTCAACTGGTGTTAATTTGATCAAAGACAACATGGAAGAGTTTGCGATGCTGTGACACACACACAATCACACAAACACACAAACACACAAACACACTCTCTCTCTCTCTCTCTCTCGCTCACCCTGCGGTTCAGTGTCGTCTTGCTGCCAAACTTGGTTAATTCTCCCAAACTGTGCTGAGACAATTTCCTGTCCAGCTCCTCGTGCCAACCTGCAGACAGACAGACAGAGACAGACAGACAGAAACAGACAGACAGACAGACAGAGGTCAGAGATGTGACAAAAATGGACGTTGTGGTTCACGGTCTAAACTTTAATCTCAGACTTTGATTAAACCGACTGTGTGTTCTCGGTGCTCTGTCTTCTGTTTTCTCTTCTTTTAAACATTACTGACTCCAGTTCGAGGCAGAACATGACTTGGTAAGAAACAGTGGTCTTGTGACCCCTCACATTTATCTTGGGGACCCTTCAGGGGTCCTGAGTCTCAGGTTGGGAACCACTAGTCTAATCCAGAGATATTAAAATGACAGATATCATAATGTGATTCAGCACAGAAACATCTCCATGGTTGATAGATGTGTATCATCTAGATGTGTACAGTACCACAGTGCTGTTCTGTAGTATTTATCGTAGTACAATCTATCATCGTGATTACCGTCAGGGTTGGCGGCGTCCCCGTTAGCCGGTGCAGCAGCACACATCTTCCTGGCACTGGAGAGACCTCTGCTGTTGAGGAAGACGGGCAGGTGGACAATGTTCCTCATGTAGTCGTGTCCGTTGATGTTGGAGTCTCTGAGGACGCTGTTCAGGTTCTGGTTGATGGCTTTGATGATGATGTGAGGGTCACTGGCAAAGATGGAGATGAAGGGGCCTTTGGAGAACAACACCCGCACCTGCAGGACAAACACTGCTGAAGATCATCTTTGACTGGTGCTGCAAAATGAACAATCGATTATTTACAGATTCTTTTGGTTCGAGGTGTAACAGGTTTACACTGGTACTGAAATGAGAAATGAGCGTACACACATTTTCAACTCCAAACCAGAACCAGAGGTCCAGCTGTTTGTTTTCGATCAACAAGAAGTGGATATCTTTGATTTTAAGTGACCACAAACAGATAAAACAAAAAGCGAATGAAGGAAATGTTGTGTATCTCACAGTGTCGAGCATCTGCAGAACTTTGTCCTGTTCACACGAGTCCAGTCCATCGATGACGACCGCCAGCCTCGTCTGATGCTGCGTGAAGCCGTCGATGGTCTTCGCCATCCTCGCCATCAGCTCCACCTCGTGCTTCAGCACCTGCAGGACGACACCAGGGTCACATCACACTGCTTTTTACACGTTACGTCCATATTCTATACCTGCTTCACAATCAAAGCCTCCTGCTGGGTCACTGTTGGAGAGAGAGAGACACCTGGAGTCAGACTGAGGTGCTGCAGACTGCACACACTCAACAATCTAGTGCTGTTCTTTCACCTTTTGTCCTCCTGCACTCCTCTGCTACCTCTTCACGCCTTGAAGAAAGTCTCTGACCCAAAGTTTGATCATTAAAAAGATTTCTGCACAGACTTGTGTGTGTGGAGGCTTTTTTCTTTCACTGTGACGCAGCAGGAAATTAGCAGTTATGATTAATTTACCTCATTAATCGTGACACATGGCTCTCCTCTGTATGACAGTTACTGCCCTCTACAGGCAGACAGGAGAAACTACAAAAGCAGTGGAAGGTTTTAAAGTTTTCAGGCAGGACCCAGGACACTGTGGGTCCACATTAGATTCAGTCTAACCCGGTCCTGTATTATTGCTGTGGCTCTGTGTCAATAAGTCAATATTAGTGTTATTAGTTTTCTCCATAACTGCAAAGCTTCAGAGGGAACTTTGTTCTCCTGGAAACATGAAGTTAAATTCACGATCAACATCTGAAGAGCATCACCAAACTAAACAGCAGCATCTCTCTTCAGTCCTTCAGGAACTGTGAAACATGTCCCTTTAAAGCCTCACCTTCATGAAGCCCTCGCTCTTCAACTTGTGCATCCTGTTGGCGGCGCCGTGGAGCCTCTTTCTCTGAGAGTTCAGCACCGAGTCGGTCACCTGCCACCACGTCCGGCAGTTCAGCAGCAGAGCCAGACCCACCACGCTGCCGATGGCGATCAGCACGGCGTTCACCGTCCGGTTGTCGCCGTCCACCTTAAAGATGGCCAGCAGCGCCATGCCGGTGAGCAGGCAGGCCAGAACCAGGACGAAGATGATGAAGGACGGGATGCAGCACGTCTTCTTCCACTTCCTCTTTCCTGAGACAGCAAGCAGAGAAGAAGAGGAGAACATTGACTCTTTCTGTGTGTGCGTGCGCACGCGTGTGTGTGTCTGTGGTTGTGTATTTTACCTTGTGTCTCCTCAGTTTTAAACACTCTGAACAGACGTGTAGCGAGGAAACCAAACTCTCTCTCGCAGGCGTCGGACAGCGTCGCGATCATCTCGGCCATCGACGTTTCTCCACCGACGCTCGACAGACGGTTGTAGTCTGTGAACAGGAACCTGCAGGAAGGAAGTGATGACATCACTATGACATAATATCCACTAATGACGTGAAGGACAGAAAGTGGTCCAAACTTCCCCTTCCCCTACTTTCATCATATGACACATGTTTATAGGAAAACCTCAATGTGTGCTTTGTTCCCCTGGGTTCATCATCCCAGGCTCACTGAGCGCAGACCAGCTGTGTTACCTGACAGGCAGAGCTCTGGTGCTCTGCTCCGGCAGCTCTGGCGGGTTCACAAACATCAGCTTCAGGAGCAGCTCCAGATACCCGATGTGACGGGCCAGACGGGTGCTGAGCAGCCAGGCCCAGTTCCAGCTCTCACCCTCCCTACGGCCACCGAAGTACACCACCACTGAAGGGACAGGAAAACTGTATTTACACACCGCAGGAGCAGAGGACGGAAGCCTGTCCTCTCTGAGCGTGGACAGTCACAGCAGGTCGCAACTCACCAAAGAACAAGTAGAGCAGAGCCAGCAGGCTGAGGGACACGGCCATGGCGAGCTTCGGGTCGACGGTGAAGCCGAGGACGACGGCGATGGAGCCGCAGAGCAGCAGAGACAGAAAGACGACGAGCCAGGAGAACTGAAACAACGGCTCGATCTGCTGCCCTGCAAACGTCTTCATCTCATCTGAGGAGGAGGAGCAACATTCGTTTGTATTCATGTGTGTACTTTGTGTGTGTGTGTGTGTGTGTGTGTGTGTGTGGACTCACCCTCCAGTTTCTTGAGCAGGAAGGACTTGCCGCTGCCCCACTGAGCGTACAGACCCACACAGATGGGAGGCTGCATGGTGGGTTCACTCAGGATGTCGGCCAGTGCAGAGCTGTATAGATCATAACCCAACATGTCTCCGTCTGACTCTGTGGGCGACAGGTGACCTGCACACACACACATCACAGGTGTGGATTATTACTCTGCCACCTGATGGAAACTCACACTGTGAAATAAACCAAATCTGTTTGCAGTCTGAAGAACGTACGAGCTCCAAAGATCTGTGTGAGGATGCTCTTCTGGTGGCTGCAGTCGATGTTGTACGGCGTCTCTCCGGCCTTGTTGGGTCGGTACAGCAGGCGGCCATCTTTGGGGTTTCTGAGGAGGAGCTCGGCCAGGCGGCGACTCCGCCCACGAATGGCGATGTGGAGGGGCGTGTCTCCTTTCTGGAAAACAGCAAAAAATGACAAGTCAGAGAAGAAAGTGTGGTTGTAACAACGACTGAATCTGAAGTCGAGTCAAGCTTTTCTGTTGAGTGACAGAAAAACAGTGAAAAAAATGATCTCCTTAACAGGATGAGCATGTTTCACTATTTTTGGATCGTAATCGTTAATTGCAGCCCTAATTGTGACATCTTATATTCTGCAATGCAATTTAATCACTTCACTTGTATAACTGCTCTGTATGAAGTGAGGAAAGAGATTCAACTAACATGTCTCTTTACTCCAAAATAACAAAAATACTTTTATTTTGAAACTTTATCCACAGTTTTATGTCAAACACACTGACAGACAGATGTCGTTTACTGTTCTCACCTTGTCGACAGCCGACACTTTGGCTCCTTTGTCCAGCAGCAGCTCTACGATCTCGATGTTCCTCATTTTGGTGGCTTTGATCAGAGGAGTCTCTCCATCCTGAGACAGGAAGCATCAAACACAATGTCACAACGTTTGCCTCCAAACATCCGGACCACAATTACAACAGCAGCTCAGAACACAACAAAAGACTGATTTATAACGGAATATGAAGACTGTAAAGCTACACACACACTCCTTCATTAGACATATGGCAAATAGAGCAGGTGTCAGGTGTGTCAGGTGTGCTGGGGTCTCACCTTGGTGCAGGTCTCTGTGTCGGGGTTACACTGCAGGATGTCTCTCACCATGGTGGCGTTTCCTTTCTCCACAGCCCAGTACAGAGCTGTTTTATTCTCCTGGAAACACAACAGAGTGAGACATCAGCTCGATGACAGAACTGCTCTGATGCCTGAAACTACAGAAAACATCACCATCTGTCCTCACCTGTCCTCTGATGTCGATGTCGGCGTATTTATGAAGCAGAGCTCTGACAATCTCCACATGACCCCCCCTCACTGCTCCAATCAGCACTGTGTCCCCACTCTGTAACACACACACACACACACACACACAGGTCATATCAGCAGTACAGCATTGAATACATAAACACACTGTGGCATGAAAACATGAGTGGACACAGACACTGAGCTGCTTTCAAAGTGTGTGTGATGTTATGAGTGTGATTTTACTGTTGTGTTTGAGGACACAATAACTGAAGAGTGTAAATGTGACAGAGGAACGTTTGTGTTGTACAGGACAGACTGAGGCTGAGCTCCAACCACCTGAACAGAAACTTCTCACATTAACTGGTTTATAAACCAACTGCTTCACTATATTCCGTGTTTCTATCAGCAGCGGCGCCCTCTGCTGGATATACAGCTGCACTGACAGAAGAGTCACAATGATAAAACTGAAATTTAACTGCTTAACTTCTTGATTTGTCTTCAGCAACAGATCATTTTAAAACGTCTCTCCCTCACAGCTGTCTGTCATGTGATGTTGAGCTGTCTGTCGTCATGCTGTGTGACATCGTCTCACCCGGTCCGGGATGTTGACATACGTCCCTGCGTCCAGCAGGTCCTGGACGATCTCGGTGTAGCCCTCCTTGGCGGCGATCATCAGCGCCGTGTTTCCATCTTTGTCGGTCATGTTGACGTTCGGGTTTCTCTTCAGCAGTTCCTTCACCACCTCGGTGTAGCCGCCCTTCACCGCCACGATCAGGGCCGTCATCGAGTTCTGCACAAACCACAGAGACCGGTTTTAATTCTCTATGACACAGTACTGATACTGGTCCTGTAGAATTAATGGTGGTGACAGCTGTGTGTTGAGCAGTGGGGTCGTACCGCCCCCTCCTGGTCGACGTCAGCTCCATTCTCCAGCAGGTGCATCACACAGTCAAAGTGTCCTTTCCTGGACGCCCAGATCAGAGGAGTGGTCCCATACTGTCACACACACACACACACACACACTTAGGGTAAATTTTTTCACCAACACTTCAACCTGAACTGTCAGTGCAACATTTATTTTGAAATGTTCAGTTTTAACAGCACTTGTGGTGAGTTTGCGTGTTTGACAGTTGAGTTTCACACAACAATTTTCTTTTTACTGTTTCCTTGCACATTCAGTTGTGTGTGGTGTTAAAATCAATCAACAGACTCTTGAACTTGTTGTGTGTTGTTGTTGTTGTGTCCATCAGTGATTGTTGGGCTCATCTTTGTTAAAGTTACATCTTGGTGTCAAAGTTTATATCCAGACTCACTTTAAAAGGAGACAATTTATTTTGAAATTGTACAGAAATGAATAAAGCCAGTGACTGCCTACATACGTCCACATTTCTGTATATTTATGTTATTTTTGTTGTGTTATTGTTGTTGTATTGTTATTGTGTTGTTGTTGTTGTTGTTGTTGTTGTGTTTCAGCGCATCACCTTGTCAGAACAGTTGACTTTAGCTCCATTGTGCAGCAACAGTTTGACGATGTCGGCGTGTCCTCGACCTGCAGCCCAGATGATCGGATACACGCTGTATTGCTGTGAGACAGACAGACAGACAGACAGACAGACAGACAGGAGATGTCAATGTAACAGGCACAGAGGCTTACATCAAATGTAAACATTATCACTTAATGCTAGGTTTCATTAATTTGTGCACAACATTAATAATTCAAGAGCACAACATCTCTGTGACACTTTCTGGGCTCCATAAAAACATGAAATGCAGAAGTTGAAAAACAAGAAAAAATAGAAAGTTAGAATCTCAGGCAGAAATGTTGTATTGACTTACAGCAGTGTACAGGTGTACCGAAAAAAGTGGCCAAAGTGTATGTCTTAAATGTGTGTGTGTGTGTGTGTGTGTGTTACCTGTCCTGTCGTGTTGGGGTTCGCTCCGTGCTCCAGCAGAAGCTTGGTGACCTCCACGCGACCTTTGTAAGCCGCCCACATCAGAGCCGTCCAGCCTCCCTGATACACACACAATAACAGAGAAACCAAGAAAACAGATTGATGATTAAAAGTAATTTCATCTAAAAGCTAAAGTGGAAACACAGAAAAGATGAAGTTTCACCTCAAACACACACTGAACAGAGTGAAACCAACATTACAAACGTCTGACTGACCTCATTTAAGTCACATTGATCTGTTTGATCTGTTTAATTCCTTCATACAGGTTTAAAAACAGTGAATCTGACTCTACAGGCCTGAATATAGAACCAAGCGTTGGATCTAATTAACCCTTCATGTCCAGTCTGACTCGACAAACAAAAAATATTTCTGTTAAACAGAATCTATTTCACTTTCATTGTTAGTTGTAAAGGCTCTTAACTACTGAATATAAAAATTCAGTTTATTCATTATTCATTAATTGATCCTGAGGATAGCGTGATATCTGTCTGCAGGTGGCGGTCGACTACATGTCCCATGAGCCTCAGCGCAGACTGTGTCTCACCATGTCTCTGTGCTCGATGTAGGCGCTGTTCTCCAGCAGCTCCTTCACCACGTCCACGTGACCTTCTTTAGCTGCGGAGATCAGAGCTGACCAGCAGTCCTGACGACACACACACACACGTTACCATGGAAACGCACATCACCCAGAGCTCTAATGATTGACTCTGGCTGTCTCTTAGCAACCACAGCATCCAAGGTGAAGGAGTTCAGAGAGGGGGTGGAGGTAGATGCTACTCTCATTCTTCCACTGGGGGATTCGAAATAAATGATCTTGATGATTCATCAGAGAAAATACTGAAACTGAGATATTGTAAAAAGACATGCTGATGTAAACACATGAATCATAGCAGCCTGTTTTCAAGCTGTGAAGCTGAACAGCAGGAGGATGAAAACAGCAGCCGATCGACTGCGCGTTTGATTCGCTCACCACGTCGTCCAGGTTGACGTTGGCTCCTCTCCTGATGAGCTCCTGGACGATCTCCAGACTGCCCTGCTCCGCCGCCAGCATGAGAGGAGTCTGACCGTTCTGTCAGCAAACAGAGCAACAATCGATCGACCAACAGCAGCAGCAGCGAGACAAACACAACTCAAAGAATAAACACAAAGACTGAGAAACACGAACCGAACAAAATGTTTTTCTTTAAAAATCAGTTGATCAGTTGAGTTGTGAATTTCCCCACTGTGGGACGAATAAAAGTTTATCTTATCTTGATAGAAAATAGATAAAAATCCCAGAATGTGTGCAGAATATAACCAAACCTGTCATCTTTTGTTGGTAATGTAAAAACAGAAACACGTATATGAATACAAATTCTATTAAATGTAATGTAGAAATAAAAATAAAAACATAAATACTGTGAATAAAACAAAGATGGACTGTCCAGAGTTCTAGTCCACGAAGGATAAGAAGGATAGAGTCGATCAAAAATGACTAAAATTCAGATTGACTTTTAAACTGAGGACCATAATCTAAAATGAATGTTCAATAATATACAAATCATCTGATTATTAGAGGACGATCAAAGATTTCTTGAATAAAAATGATGATCAACAAATGAAACAACAATCGTCAGAAATACGTACGTCGCTGCGTCCGTCCACCTCCTTGAAGCGGTCCAGGTGAGCTTTGAGAGCGGCCAGGTTCTCCTCCTCCACGTAGCTGAACAGGTTCTGGATGGCCAGAGTGGTCATCTTGATGGACGTGGTGGTGTCCATGTTTGCTGTCTGTCACTACGCCCCCTACTGACAGGAGACAGCAGGACAACACATCAGTCCGCGCGCACTGTACGTCTCCCTCGTGTGGTTTTGTCCTGTAGTGTCGGTTCGGTCCAGAGAGCTGCTGAGGTTATAATGATCCCATGAACTCCGATGATTCTAACCAATCAGGAGTCAGCACCTTACACACTGTTACTTTAATCATCACCCTGTTTGAATCAAAGGGTGCCAAGTACGACTGTGAGGTACTTCACTGAAGTACTTCCCTTTTATCTGACTTTCTCCTTCTCCTCCACATCTCAGAGGAAAATATTGTAGTTTTTACTTCACTACATGTATTTTTAAGCTTTAGTTACTCTGCAGATTCACATTATTGATAGAAAATTAGATGAATTTATAAATTAAATCATAATTTTAAAGATAAAGCTGCCAAAGATCCACCTTTACCAACAGCAACATTAAAGTGATGAACACATGGATGTATTCAGAATTATAATCTACTGAGAGAAACACAGTCATAAACCTTCTTCTTGTCTCTTGACATCTGAATGACCTTTACTTTAGCGCCACCCTCAGGACAAACCCCACGTGTTGAGCTCGCTGCTGTCGGTCATGTCTGTGTTCTTATGAATAGGACAGTGTTGTGCTGAGTGTCGGACGGAGCCAGCTGAACTGGACGTGATATTTAAATCCTCCTCCAGATGGCAGAGATCCAGTCTGACTGAAGTCTGATCGTGCTTTAATGGCAGAGCCCTGAACTGACCTCAGATCAGCATGCAGACGTTCCTCTGGGCTCTGCTGGACCACTGATACCACTTCAATAAACTGGGAGATGATGGAGGTGGTGACACATTCCTGCAGGCCGCTGACAGATTTTACTGTCACTATGGAAACACCACCAGCCAATCAGAACTCAGCTTCATCATCACCTCTCCTCCAGAGATCAATAAAGTCTTAGCTGCAGCAAATTTAATAAATTAAAGCTGAGCTAAAGCGGACTGAGACCATGTTGAAATAATAAGAAATAATATCAATAGTATCATCAATAACAAATACGTATCTGTTGGCTTTAAATGGATCATCGGTGTTCCCAGTCTCCAGATCTGGAGATTATCAACTGCTTCAGGCTCACGCCATCGTTTTCTGCTTCAGACTAATTAAAATCAAGTAATTTAGCAGCAGCTTATAAAGAGCACATCTGTGACAGAACTGTGGGTTTTCTCTTTCATTCAAACCACACGAGTAAATGTCTCTTCTGGGAAACTGCTGCTGAATTTAAGGACCCATAAAATAAAATGTTACCAGCTGAGAACAGACTGAAGCAGGAAAACAATGAAGGGATGACAAAAGGCAGAAGAGCGACGGTAAACAGGAGGGAAGAATGATAGAAAGAGACTCTTTCCTCCTCCTCCTCAGAGAGAGTGTGTGTGTGTGTGTGTGTGTGTGTGTGTGTGTGTGTGTGTGTGTGTGTGTGTCTCACACATTCCTGCTCTGACAGAAACCCAACAGCTGACAATGAGAGTTCAGGGACCACAGATCTGAGATCAGCTCAACAGAGACTGATTAAAATCTATGCAGCTTCTCAGCTGGATTCAAACGTTTACACATCTAAAATGTTCATTAATGGATTAGAATTTACTGACAATAATTCTGACATTCACTTCACTGTGTCACTGAATCGATGAAGGAAACCCTCGACCGACGTGGTGCCACTTTCTTCCTGCTCCGCTCTGTTTCTTCTCTCTCTGGATGTTAAACTGCTGGTGGAACAAAACAATCTGAAGACTTTCAGAACCTGAGACGTTTCACACGGTTTCATGACATTTGATAGACTTTAATAATCACAAAGTCCCTGAACAAAGACAGTAAAGCTCTAAATGACAGGCTGGCTGTTTCAGACCTTCAGTGATGGTGTTGTGGACCAGATGTTACATGAATACATCAATAACAGAGTCTATGTAACAATGGGATTGATCAGTGTTTCATCCTACTGCGTATTTATCTCATTGTATAGTCTTGTCACATTGTGTTGTATTGGTTTGTATTGTTGTTTCTGGATTCGTATGTAGTCATATAGTTCACAGGAAGAATGATGATCAATTCTGTATTTGCTACAAGACATATTTGGACATGAAGCTTCCTGTTCAGCCTCCATGTTTTAAAATGACTTGTACTAAGATGAAGGTTCAGTGACTATGAGCATCTTTAACAGTAAAAACTGTCTGAATATTCAGTCACATAAAGTAACATATGAACACAACCACGTTAGATTTTCACATAACAGGACGAGTCCAGGCAGTTTTCATCTCATTAAAGGCGACAGATCCAAATCTGAGGAAATTAAAATACAGATTTATGATGTTTCAGATGATTTTTACTGTAATAAGAAATAAACTGTTGAGCTGGTTGAACTGAATCTTCATTATTGAACCGTATCATTGGTTTTAATGGCAGAACGAGGCGACGCCCTGTTTACTGATAACATGTAATGAACACATGAACACGTGATCAGATGAACACATGAACAGTCTCATGTTGTTCTTTTAGCTCAAATGACGTTAATTTCCTGCCTGTTGTGAAAACATGAATCTTTTCCCTCAGTAACCGAATTAACCTTCAATCACTGATTCACCGCAGCGACACAAACACAGAAAAACACACGAAACCAAACTGTCCAACAATCAAATCAACGCTCAAATCTCACATTAAAATCCACAGACATCAAACAAATGACCGATGATCTGATTTATTCTGATCGATCAGTGACGACACCAGCTGTCAATCAAATGCTGACAGACGACAGTGAAGGATGCTGAAGATCACAACGAAGCAAAACGAGCGGATTTACCGTCAGAAGAGAATCAGACGCGCTCCGGGCGCTGCGGTTCGGGTCCAGCTGGGTTTCGGTGCCGCTTCTTCGGCCTGTTCGTCTCCGGTCCTTCGGCCTGTGTTCGGATGAGCCGGAGCTTCAGTCTCAAACAACAGCGGCCATCTTGATGGGAACAACGGCCAATCACAGGCCGCCGCCGCGTCAAGAGTGCCAAAGTCACACTGGCATGTCCGGTCACTGCTGCCAAAATAAAAGCACTAATGTAGAGGATGAATAATCCAACCGAGTTTACAAAGAAAACCGTTAATTCTGGGATTAATCTGTTCATCCCCACATCCAGTAAGAGTCAGGCAGTCACACTGAATCTACTTCACCTCATTCGCACCCAGATGTTGCTTTGTTTTCACCTCACCTAAAAGAAGACGTTTCTCGGTACTTTATTTTGTAGGTGCATTTTCCGCTGTTTTCTATGAACAACTTTAAATTTCAGTTAGAAAATCTGATATTTTTTTCAATACAAACAAACAATAGAATATTTTTCATTTTCAATAAATAATTTTAGCAGCCATTCATTCATTTATATTTTCATTCTGAAAGAGAGAAAGAAAACACATTTTCACAGTTAAGAAGCTGGAAGGAAAGAAATGTTTGTCATTAATTGTTATAGAAGGAAATGCATTTTTTCAATGTATGAATCTGAAAACGGAGCTGTCTTTGCATCAACTGATGGTTTGATATATGTGGAGGAAACATGTCATTCCTGAAAAAACTACATTCACGGAAAAACAGTAATGTTGTAAAGACCTTCTCATGTTAAACCACAGTAAGTTCAAACAACAAATGTGAAAATAATTTAGATTTACTTTGTTAAATATTTGTCCTCTTCCTGTGGGTTTTAATGATGTGTTTCTGAATATTTGTTATTTGAACCAAGCTGGTTGCTCAACAAAGAAATGACTTTTGAATTCTTTCACCTCATGTTGTGGAAATATTACAGTCGGCTGATTATCTGTGTAATAAATATAATAACTCATTAACAGAGGGTCAGAGGAGGAACTCAGCTCAGCCCGCTTCACTATCACTTTATCAGGGTTTAAAGTGCAGAGAGGATGGAGAGCAGGCCTCTTATCTTCCTGTGTCTCTGTCCCACATCCCACATCATGTCCACAGTCTGTTATTCTTCACACCGAACCCTCCACCCACCGATCTCCTGCACTCAGAGGAGAGGCAGCCGTCAGTGAGGTGTTCCCGAGCTGTCGACACACAAACATCCATCCTGACGTAACTCGTTCTCTTTGTGTCTCCGAGTCACTGCGGCAGCAGGTGAAGCAAAGTAGCTCACACACCCTCAGCTTCTGCTGGGTCCAAAGGCCTGATGGGACGAGCTCCTCCAGAGCGTCCTGGGTCCGACCTCCACGGGACCAGATCCAGGGTCCTGTCAAACACAAGGACAACATGTTCTGTGTTTCTCTGTTTCCTCCAGATGCCTGATGTCCGTGAAGCTCGCGAAGGAGACTCAGTTCAGCCGCTGCTCCATGATCTCATCCATGGAGTTCACGACCTCAGGTGATGCAGGGACGAACATCAGCAGGTGAAGCGAGAGCTTCAGCACAGCGTACAAACATCACATCCATTCAAATACCATCAAAGCAACAGAGAAGAACACACAACATCCAGTGTCAAAAAATCCAATTTTTAATCACATAATTTACAAAAAACAAACAAACATATTGTCCATATCAAACCTACAGTTGGTGGCTGGTTCGCTATGAGAACATTAACTGTTATGTTTCATCTCAAATAACTGTCGTAGCCTCATTTATAGAAATAATAAAGAAGTAAACACGAGGCTAAAATCACAGATGTGAAAAATTAAGAAATGTGCTTCCCTGACTTTGAGAAGGAGACATGACCACAAACATGAAGTGATGCTGAATCCTGTTAGTATCATGTCCTCTTCTCTTCCAACCATTTTTCTTTAACCTTGCAGAAAAACACCAACAGGTCAAAGGATGGATGAAGAGAATCAGGGAAAGTCAGACAATATAACCTTAAACCAGGTCATTCAGCTGCTACATTGAACCAGTTCAGCTCAACAAAACATTAGCTGAACGAAACGAGCTTCACTGAACAAACAATCTGAACAGGATCAGTTCTCATCATGAAATCTGAATTTCAGAGTTTGAGCTCATTTCCTAAAATGTTGTGTCAAGCTGATATCTCCACATATCTTACATTAAATCACATAAATTACATAAATAACAACTTGACAAAAACCGACATGTACAAATGTAAACCAGACGTCCTCCTCACACATCAAGAGCAAATGATCCTGATCCTGCAAAGCAGCACTTCTCAACACGTTTCTTGTAAAAACAAAACAACTAAGGCGACTGAGTGGAATAATCATTGGCACTTTCTCATTTCTATGAAAACTGTGGTGCAGTGGTTTAATAGATTAGAACATGATGACAGTCTGTGAAATCAGGCCGTCTGGGAGGAACGTGGAGGAGAAAAGATCCTTTTAACCTTTTCTGCTTCTTTTTCATTCAGTGTTTAATGCACTAACTCACTGGCCTGCTCATTCATTCATCTACCTCCTCTACTTGCTTATTCTGTCTTCTCATATAATTTTGACTTTTCTTCAACATGCTTTCATACATTCATTCATATACTCGTTTCATCATCCCTTCATCCTTTCATTCATTCCTCCCATTATTCATTCATTTCCACAGATGGACAGTCAGCAGGTTTCTGACCGGAAAGAAAACTGAGTCAGTTCAATACAACATGGCAGTTTGTATTGGTCCATCCACATGTTACAGTATATACTGTATATGTATTTATATATGTCTCCTCCATCACTGCGGATTGGTCCGAACCTGCCACCTGATCCAAAAAATGTTCCTTCTGTTGGTTGTTGAGGCCTGGCCATTGTACGTCCTTGTAAAGACATAGTTTTGTGGGAAAACACATCATCAAGTACAAAGTAGGCCTTCAAGATTCAGAGTCTGTTTTTATCCTGTGAATCCAAATAATACAGTGTTTTAACTTGGTGTCACGACCATCTTATTTCTGGCCCCCAGACAGGAGGAAGGTCTGTTTGATATGGTTCACCTCCTCCACTTTCTATACAAGTTAATGGAAATATGATGTTGGACATGATTGTCCTCTGTCCTCATGTGTTTTTTTCCTTCTGACTGCAGTTCCTGTCTGTGGCCTCCAGGTGGTGCTGGACTGGCTCCTGGAGAAGGTTCTTGTGCTGGTCTTTGAGGCGGAGGTGTCTCGGTTTGACGGGCAGTGCCACGGCCAGCAGAACGCAGCCGACGTGGAGGCTGAAGTACCAGGACCTGCAGGGAGGAGACGACAGGTGAAGACGAGGAGACATTTCAGCAGGTGCCTGAAGGGCGACGCCCTCCTGCAACTCCAACTGTGAACCAGATACTTCAATGATGAATGATCATTTTAGTTGTTGCTCTCACATACATTACACATTATTACAGAAACTAATGAATAGGTCTGCCGACAGTCTGTGTCTGAAGGAGCCGTTCAGTGCTCAGCCATCATCCTCCTCCTCCCTCCACTGGGTCAAGGAGGCCTCCCAGGACAGAGCTGCCATCTGAACCAGTCTGTTAAGTCTCTTCCTGTCAGCAGTCGAGATGCTGCTGCCCAGCAGACCTCTGATTAGAAGATGGCTGATGCCGCTGTGAGGTGGAGGTCCACCCCTGTGGGCTCCATCTTGTCCCTCAGGATCGTGGGCTGTATGGCACCGAAGGCGCCGGAGACATCAGAAACCTGATCCTTCCAGCCTTCTCCAGGTGAGACGGGGATCTCTGTAGCAGCTAGATGACAGCGTCGTCCACCTCTGTGTCCGGCAGACAGGTGAGTGGTCGTGGGTCCACTGATGTTTTCCTGACCTGTGGGACCCTCGTCAGCTTCAAGCTCATGTTGAAAACGTGCTCAACTGACGAGCACTGCACTCGTTTCCTTAATGTAAAGAAACTGTCACTGAATACGCATCTGGTGTTGAGACGGTTTATGAAAGTTGGTGTGTGAAGGTGAAAATGATCAACACAGCATTTTATTAGGGTTCAGTTGATATGAGTCGGCCATGTTTGTCGGACATATTAGAGCTTTAAGAAACAGAAATGATGACGATGGTGATGTTACCACTTAAACCTGACAAAGTGAAACCTGACATTCTGACCTGTAGAACTTGATGGACGGACCCACAGACAGCAGGACGAAAGGCACCACAGTGTAGCAGATGGCGATCTGAGTGGCTGCCCACGTGATGACATCATAGACCAGTTTGTGGGTGGGTGACTGCAGGAAGTGTGGACGAACGTTGTGTCTGACCTGAGAGGACAAAACCTCTATTCAAACAGCTACAAAAAGAAAACGTACAGCACCATACAACATAATGAAAGCTAACCTGTTTCCATAAACCCTGAGATCGTAAACATCAGAAAAGCTAAGTAATAATTACAAAGTTAGCATTAAACCTACTATCAGTCAGTGTATCCAAAAAGGTTGATGACTTAACATCAACTAACACAGCAGGCTTAAGTGTTTGAGCATAGTGAATTCTGAAGTGTTAGCATGGAGCGTCACTCAAATGCTAACGCTTCAGCAGGCTCATCATCGAACAGTCAGTTTGTGGGTTCATCAGCTAACAGCTAACAGTCAGCAAGGACAGCTCACCGCTCTAGCAGCCAGCGTGATGACGATGCCGGTGAGGAAGGTGAGGTAGTAGCCTGGATAAGCTCCGTGCCACATGGCCGACAGGATGAAGGTGGCTGCTGTCGGGTGGTAGGGACATCGCTCGTAACACACCCTGTTGACCAGAGGTCAGAGGTCAGACACACAAACAGAAACAGGTGAGACAGGGATGGAGTTCAATGGAGATTCAACCTGATGCATCACGTGTCACTTTATTCCAGCAGGTTTCCAACCTTTGCTGTGATGCAACAAGCGGCCAAACAGCGATGATGCTTCACTGTTTTTTATCTTGCAGGATGAGTGTGTTTGCAGCTGAACAGCAGATATGAAGTGTGTGTTGAAATGACTTTGGGAGGAAAAATTGTAATCTAAGCAAAGCCTCAGACTGTGGAGTTGATGGGAGTGTCTGTCCTGTTAGAGATCCACCAGCAGGTGGCAGCAGTCTGCAATGTACTAATCACCTTCACAGGTAGTCAGTCCAACAAAAATATAACTGATAGACATTCACATGACAGTGAAGACTTCTGTGAGTGTCCAGTCTGTAAAGTTAAATCATTTTCTTGAGTTGCCTCCTGATAATAAAACTGATTCTTGGTTCAGTGGTGTCCTAGTGGTTTGTGAAGCAAACTTGTAACCAGTGGGTTGCTGGTTCAAGTCCCTGGACTGGCAAGAGGCTGAGGTGGGAAAATGAGAGCGACTGCTTGTCCCAGTCACTGCCACTGTGGGCCCCTGAGCAAGGGGTGTACCCTCAACCCCTGACTGCTCCCCGGGCGCTGCACCGCGGCAGCCCTCTGCTCCTGGTATGTATTAGTTAAGGTTAACTATAAATAGGACGGGTGAAATGCAGAGAAGGAATTTCCCCAAAGGGATCAATAAAGTATAGATTATTATTATTTTTATTATATTTATTCCTGCGAGATGTGTTGGTTTGGATAAAAACTGAGTAAATGTGTTCTGACCTTTTGAGCCAGTGAGCCGTCTGAATGTTCCAGTTGTCAAGGAAAACTTTGAAGCTGGTGGCTAACTGAAACAAAACAGAGAACATGGAACCTGAGTTCATTCAGTCCATATTTATGAAATCGTAAATTTACTAATGATACAGAAACAGACTTGCACTCAGCTAACAGCAAACGGTCAGTTAACAGATAAACTGATGAAGTCCAGAGCCCTGACAGTCCTGACCTCGATGTTGAGGATCCTCAGGTTGGAGATCAGGTCCCAGCGAGGAGAGCCGTCATCGTCGTAGCCATTGAAGCCGAAGCCGGCGGCGTTGTTGATGGCGTCAGCTGAAGGAGAGGTGATACGCAGGTGAACCAGGTTGTTTGTGACACAGAGTCAGTGACAGTTCTACATTTGCATTGAGGTTTATACACACTGCAGCCAATGAGAGACTCCGGTGCACTTGAAACCACACCCAACAGTGACGTCACAGTGTCCTTGAGTACACCTGTACATGCAGCATGGTGAGAAATTAAACCACTGGAGGTCAGCAAAAACAAGATTTTCAGGAGGTGTTAAGTTAGTCTTGAAATAAATTCCTATTGAACCTATTGAATTTTGTTTTCTACCCAAAGTTTCTACTGTGTCACATGTAAATTTGATCTGCATAGAAATATATGTGCATGGAAACATGAGATGGAAAGACTGAAGGAACAGCATGAGAGAGAAACACTGGCCCTGTTTACACCCAACATTAACAATTATCTTGAGTGATCCAATCAAAAGTGGGCAGCTCTAAGCACATCGGTTCACACCTGCTGTTAGAATTCATTCGTACACAGCTGTCCACTCATGATTGGATCACCCAAGACGCAGGTTAATGCCAGATGTAAACAGGGCCACAGATTCAAGTTTCAGACACCCACCGAGTGTCCAGACGAAGTAGTACTTGGGTCTGGTGGTCAGCATGGACATGTACAGGTAGACCACCTGACTGTAGAAGGGCGTGTTGGCAATGAAGTCATCGTCAATGTTTCGCTCCACGGGGAAAACTTTACACACCGAAAGAAAAACCAGGAGGCAAAAGAAGGAGGTGGCCACTTTCCGGACTACCTCCATCTGTGGAAACACAGACTTTTATTCTAGTGAATATTCCGATACTAAAGGACGGATGCCGACAGTTTGTGGTCATGTGACGTACATTTGGCGAAGGTTCGCTCTGCCTCGGTTTGCTGTTGGACTTCCTGTCGGCCTCCTGGTCTCTATGGCGACGGGGGTCTCCCTCGATGAAGGCGATGTAGTCGTTGTAGGAGCTGGTGGGTCCAGCCAGGATCCCCATGAAGTTACAGTTGTAGCTGAAGTACTCGAGCAGACTGGGCATCCTCCTGAACACACACACACACACACACACACTTCAACCTACTGGAGTATTTTTAATTGAAGCTGCTTTATATTTGCACTTCACTACATTTATGTGCCAGCTGTTTGCAGCAAACCAATAATGAGTAGATTAAATTAATAAGCCGATGAGTAAAGTTTTTGTGTTTTACATGATAAACATACAGGGAAACAAACCTTATGGCCAAAATCTTCTGTCCTGGAGTCAGATGCTCCTCTTTTCGTGCCATTCCTGTCCGAGAAAAATCCAAACTGAATATAAACTGCAAATATTCACCTTCCAACGAACAAACTGTAAGATGCTGCATTCTCACCATCGTGGATTTCAAAGGCCACGCTGGTGATTTTTTGTGTTATCACCATCATGGGACTGGAGAGAGAACGAGAGGGTTAGAAATGTGAAATGCTCGGAGACCTGGATTCAGTCAGAGATGTATGAACATGACTGAGATGAAACAGATGTGGACACAGTGTGGACGAGGAGGAAGGAGCGGTCTCACCCCGTGAAGTCAGCAGAGTACATGCCGTAGTCGAAGACGTAGACTCGAGTGATCTGACACAGACTCAGGTAGCTGAGAGCCACCAGGAGGCAGTACCTGCAAAAAACCGCACACGAGTCTCATTCATTCATTTATCTGTTAACATGAGCAGCTCCAGCCTCTGAGGAAGCCCACGAGGTGTGGTAGAAGGCTGTGCCGACTGTTTCTTGGAGCTGCCGTTTCCTTCATTTTAAGAGTCTAACCAAGAATTCAATCCCAATTTTCAAAACTCGGTGCAACGAATAATTTCAGTTGATAAATAAAGGAGTGGACTCATCTGAACTCTGAACCTGAACCCTCCAAACGTCAGACTGCTTTGAGACACTAAAGTGAGCTGTTACAGATCTGAACGAGTGATGTTTGTCACAGAAACACGTGATGAACCACGTTCTGAATCTTACTTGTGCATGTGTTCGACTCCGGTCAGGATCATGATGCCGTAGGTGAGTCCACTCTGAACCAGGAAGTGAAGCGCGTACCTGGAAAACAAAGGAGGTGATTCATCTCCAAACACTAATCAACCTCCTCGACAGGCACAATTTGTTGTTTATTACGACTTCCTGTGAGAAACTGTGGCATTTATCTTTAAAGGAAGAAATGAAATGATTGCATTCATATTATTTTTTTGCTGTGGTCAAATGTGGTTTATCTATTTATCAAATAATCAGACAGTTTCAGAAGTGACCAACAGCATCCATCTCACCAGCCGAAGCAGAAGAGAGCAAAGTAGAGTCCCAGTAAAGTCGCCACCACGTGTCTGATGAAGGGACTGGTTTTACTGGGATGAAGGAAGAGACGAAACCAGAAGGCCGACAGCAAAGCACAGAGCTGACACACCACAAAGTTTACCTGCAGACAGGAAGTGAAAGGAAAAAGGCACACCTGGAGGTTAACTACTGCCGGTGAGGTCATGTGACCCAAATGCCAGATTCGGCGGTTGTGGTTATGTCCACACTGACGGTCGTGTCATGAGCTGTGGTGCAGGTGAGTTTCAGTGTTTTTAAACTGAACTCTCTGACGTCTCTGCTGATAAAATTAGACCTTCAGGAGATATTTATAGTCTCTGAGCTATGACCTGCTGTCCAGCAGACAGATGACTTCACACAGAGGCATCACTGGAAAAATATTCCACAGAGTCCAGAGGACTTTAGTTCCAGCTGCTCCTGTCACACCATCACAGTCCCAGTACAAAGTCCGCTCCTTCAATGTGTTGCTCAGACACTTTGACACGTGGACAGGAGGATCGAACCACCAACCCTGGGATCAGTGGACGACCTGCTGAGACACAACAGAGACATTCTGCTCTGATGTTGCTGGCAGTGAAGACAGCAGGTCGTCCAGTGTCTCCTCTCACATATAGAACATAGAGAAATACTGTCTGTTTTAATTCACTACATTTATTTGACAACTTTAGTTACTTTGTAGATCCAGAGTATTAACACAGAATATGATTGACATAATGACGTCAGCAGTTGTTTTGTCTGTGCAGGTTTGCAGCCGATGAAAAATGAAAGTAATTACTCCTGTAATTATGTGAGTGTCCTGCAGTGATCAGAGGTCACAGAGCATAAAGGAGGAGATGAAGAGTGAAGAGAAGACGACCTCCAACATAATGAAGTCTCACTCTGCTGAGTCGATGCACAACAAGAAAGAGATGGATGACGAGAGGAGGATCTTCATTAACTCACGTCCTTGTAGCAGTTTATTATAACTCAGAGTGTTTCTGGAGGACAAACGTCTTCTTCTTATCAAACTCAATTATTCATGTTTCCTCAGAAGGATTCACAGTCTGTTTCTATATTTGTTGATGTGGAGCTGATTGATGCTCTGTAGCTTTGGATGAACCACGTTAACACTCACAGAAATATACTGTATGACAATCATTTTTCATTTCTTCAGTTGAAATTTCTCAAATGTTTGGAATCATCTTAAATTAAGTCTCTGAGTTTTCACACTTGAACTCATGGACAGGATCTTTTCTTTTTTTAGCATTTACTCTTTGTTTCTTCCAAACAACTCCAAGTGACCATGTTGCTCTGTAACAGCTGGAGGTGGAATTAAACAACAGTTTGATCTCATGTTAGACATGAAACACTTTATAAGAAGTTACAGTGAACATCGACGCTCTTGTGGTCCAGTAGATCAATTAATGCAGCTTCAGGTTTAAGAGTTCTCTGTGGATTTATCATCACGCTCCTATAACACTGTGAGATGAGATGGACAGTAAATCTTTAAAAGTCATGGTGAAAACTGAGCCGCTGACAGTAAAATAATCTACTTTATCAGACTCTTCACTCTGACTCCATTATGGACTCACTGGAAACTGGAGGGTAAATCCTGTATGTTTCTGTCTCAACCGATGGAGAGTCAGCGTTCACATTAACCCTTTAATCCTCCAGCTGTGGAGGAACATCTGGCCTGACCTGCAGCTGGATTACAGAGCAATCTGAGAGGAGCATCAGAGGCTCAATCTCATTTACTGTATCAGGACAAACATCTCGTTTTCAAGAGAGCCCATTTAAATCATTCATCTTAAACTCTCTCTCTCTCTCTCTCTCTCTCTCTCACACACAGGATGTTTAACTGTGGTTTCTGATGGAGCTCATTCTCACCAGCTTCTTCTGTAAAACACTTCTTGGTCATCAACCATCAGGGCAGAAACAGAACACACAAAGTGCTGAGGGACGATTCAACGCTCACTTCAGCTGCTCTCAAAGTTCAAATCAAAAGTTAGACTGGGTAAAGATTCCTTCCTAACCTTCGCAGCTTAAAGCCACCTGAGACGGAACACAGACTCTGTGCAGTACCATCGGTGGCCACAGGGGACAAGACGAGAGAAGAGCAGTCTCAGACCTCTACAGGCTCCTGCGACGCCTCCTGTCCCAACTGCAGTGACAGCGAGATCTGGGAACTAATCTGGAGTCAACGTCATCAACATGGGAACGTTTCCACATGGGTCAGAGTAAACAGGTGAAAGTCGTGAGCCTCAGACCTGGAGAGGAGGGGAGTCCCTGTGGAGGGAGGCGGATCCTCAGTGAAGGTCTCTAGTCTGGACAAGGTCCCGCCTGCTGGGACCCACCGAGAATACTTGAAGCCTTGTGTGAATCGCAGCACAATGTTTGATGATCAGTCAATCAATTGATCAGTTGATCGACAGAAACTCTTTAGACAAACAATTCATCATTAAAGTCAATTTCAACTGAAAAGGTCATACAATCCATTTTCCAGCTTCTGACCTGTGACCTGCTTTTCTTTGTCTGAGCATTCGCTGAGCCTGAGCCCTGAGTTCGTCCTGTCAGGCACCGTTTCAGTTGACGGTTTGAAATGGTTTCTCTTGAACTCTTGGATCTTGTTGGGCTCGTCTGGGACTCTGCAGACGACGTGTTGCGTTTCAAGCCGACACCAACTGAAACAGTATGAACGGTGTTGGATTCGGCAGCGTAACATCTGATCCAGCTGTGGAGGGAAACCAGCGACGCTTGTTGATGTGTTGTTCATTAATAATGAACGGTGTGTAAACTGAGCGATTACAGCCGGACGCTCGGCTCCACTCAGGAGACAAATGGCTGCCGATGATTCTTCCTCCGTCTGCACCCGAAGCATCGACGGCCTTTGACGTCGAGACGAGACACTGGAGTTCAATAGAAAGTGAGCTGTGAGGATGATGAGTTCAGGATGATGGAGCAGAAAACATCAGGCACTGAGCAGGTTCAGGTTCTTACAGAAACACACTGAACTTCAGGTTGTCGTTGAAGGAACGAACCAGAACAACAGCAACAAGAGCAGCAAGTCGACAATGGATGAAAGACAAGCTGAACTTTGAGTCTGTTGACAGAAATATTTCATTCAGTTCAAACAGTGAACTGAAAAATCCTCCATGTTTGTTGAACGGCAGCAGCTTCAGTTCAGACACAAACTGGTTCTAATGTTG
Organism: Holacanthus passer; assembly: GCA_025331565.1. Taxonomy (NCBI): domain Eukaryota; kingdom Metazoa; phylum Chordata; class Actinopteri; family Pomacanthidae; genus Holacanthus; species Holacanthus passer. The sequence continues at coordinate 160,842 of JAFREQ010000147.1, forward strand.
AGATGAGTTGTTACTAAATATTTACAGCCACAAACTGCAGGTGGAGCTGTTGAGCATCTGACTGACAAAGCTAACGTTAGCATGCTAACATCTGACCTGTTAAGAGTAAAAGAGGCAACAATGAGAACAAATCTGACCTGAAACTGGATAAAAGCTGTTTTATAACGATTAAATCTGGAAGATTTTCAATTCAATAAAATAACACAACAAACCTGAAATGATGAAAAGTTATGCTGCTAACATAAAGAACATCAGTTAGCTTAGCATCATCAGATGTTTCCTTACAAACCGTCTGAACATGACGAACTGTGACACAGATTTCTTCATGTCGGAGACAGAAACGTTTACAAAGATTCGTTCTTTGCAGATTCAGTGAACCTGGTTTGACACTGATTCAGGACTGAAGGACTGAAGGACTCTGCCGGTCCACGAACACGGTGCTGGTTTTGTCAGCTGGAGGAAACGAACACAGACAATAAGACCAGTCTGACCGCAGAGTTTCCCAGTAAAACCAGTGACACTGAACAAAACTGAACCAGGAGGATCCTAGTCCTGGCTCTCAGCCAATCAGAGCACAGTACATCTACCTGAGACAAACACACACCTGGAACATCAGCTGAAACTGTGATGATGTTCTGAAACACTAATCTGGTTTCAGTTCCTTTTCTCTCATCTTTGACTTCTACTGAAATATTGATCATGTGAACAGATATTGACACATGAGGAGACGAGCTGACGTCATTGTGCTGTGTTTTATCAGCTCATCAGAAACGTGGACAGACTCAGCTTACATGATGTTGGATGATTGTTCTGTTGAAAACAGACAAAAGCTCAATAAGTTTGTATGTTTGTGATTCTGTTTCTGATGAATCAGCTGATAATAAATGGAGACTGATGTTTTATTATTGGGGCTAAAACATGATGATAAATATCTGTGAAACAGAAACAGACCTGCTGTCACATGAATGAATGAATGAATGAATGAATGATGTGATGATGATGTAAACTGTCATCAGAGACATAACGAGTCTCAGATCAGACCTGAACCAGGTCCGAGGCTCCGTCAGGAAAACCTGAATCCGGACCGCGCAGGTCCTACAGACCGGGTTCAGACCTGGTTCAGGTCTGGTTTCGGGTCTCAGACTGTGGGACTGGATCGGGGCCTCCATCGCGGTCGGACCGTGTTTTTCTCACCGGCTCGCTTCATTTGTTCACCCCGGGTTTTTGTCTCCGTCTCCGGCTCTGACAGCAGCGGCCGAGCCCCGGAGCTCCGCCGGGGCTCGGCCGCTGCGGGGCTCGTGTCCCGGAGGATCTTACCTGGTCCAGCGGCAGGTTGGTGATCTCGCTGACCGGCTGCAGGAGGCTGGAGCCGGTGCAGGCCGGGGATCGGCTCTCTTCAGCGGCCATGGCTCCGTCTGAGGCCGAGCTGCTGCTTCTGTGTCCGGCTGCAGCGGCGAGGAGGGAGGAGGGAGGGAGGGAGGGAGGGGGGGGGCAGAGAGAGAGAGAGAGAGAGAGAGAGAGAGAGAGAGAGAGAGAGAGAGAGACAGACAGAGAGAGACAGACAGAGACAGAGAGAGGGGGAGAGACAGAGCGAGAGAGGAGGAGGCAGGGAGTCTGTGTGTGTGTGTGTGATGCTCCCTCCTCCTCCTCTCTCCTCCTCTGTTTCCTTCTTCTCCTCATGGATGTTGAGGCTCAGACTCTAAACACAACTGAAACAAAACACCAACACTCAATCATGTTTTTGTCTGTCTGTCCTCTTCCTCCTCCTCCTCCTCCTCTTCCTCTTCCTTCCTCCTCCTCCTCCTCCTCCTCCTCCTCCTCCTCCTCCAGTTCTCTCTCCTTCTTTCATTCGTTTCCTCTTTAGAGAAACTGTATTTGTTTGTGTTGTCTGTCATTCACATATTGAAGCATCAGATGTTACATGTCACTGATATGTTTACACATTAAAATCATGTGACGTACATTGTCTGCAGAAAGTTGACTGTTGTGATTTTTGTGGTTAATTTATCAGCTGGAAAACAAAGAACAAGGAAAGAAGAGAAACCACATAACCCAGGTGCATCATGGTCCTTCAACACGAGTCTGAGGCTAAACACAAACTCCTGTTTTATTACATATTACAGGAAACGACAATGAATTGGTTCCAGTGAACTTTAGCAGCAGCAGCTCAACTCACCATGTGGAAAATGGACAATAAACTTTCTAATGATAAATGGATAATGCATTATGTTATATAATGTTCATTTGGATTTAAATGGCGCTTTTCTTTAAAGGAACTTGCCATTTTCTCCATATTAGCGGCAAATGACATAGTTTTTAGAACGTTATTGTGAAAATATTAATAATAAAATACATAAATTTAAATAAATATAAATAAATGACGACCAGCTTCTTGTGAACCTAACTGAAGTTTACAGGACGAAAACATTTCAATACGACAAAAGAAAACGTTTAACGTTCTGTTCATTGAGCCAATAACTCCAGCAGGTGGCGTCAGTGCGCTTCACAGCTCTGTGTGAGCTGCCATTAATCACTTCCGTGTGGTTTGTTTTGGTTCGTTGTCCTGACAGCAGCCGTTAGCATCTGTTAGCTTCACCTGAACATGTCGGCTACAGAGGACGACACCGAGCTGAGGGACCTGCTGATCCAGAACCTGGAGAACAGCGGAGTCCTCAACAAGCTCAAGGTCCGGGACTCTGACTCCGATTTTTTACTCATCGGGTCAACGGGCCGCCGGATGCTAAGCTAAGCTAAGCTAAAATAAGCTAAGCTAACAGTCGGTAAACAGCGGGCAGTGAAACATCAGTCGGCGAAGTTACACTGACTCACATTCGTGTTCGTCCCAGATTTAACTGTAACTTTACCGATGTTACTGGTTTTCAAACGGGTGCTAACTCGCTAACTGTTAGCCACAAGGCAAATGTAGCCCTGAGCGTTAGCTAGCTGTGCTATCGATGCTAATGTTGTAGTTCTCAGCTCTGCTGCTGTTTGCCAACGGTGGAAAGTAACTAGTTACATTTACTCAAGTACTGTATTGTGTGGTGATATTGACGGAGGCGTGCTGTTCGCTGCTGGACCGGAGTTGTTGAGTTCATAAATAAAATGAAGCGTTTTATAGAGTGTTTCGTGTTACTAATGTGAAGTTTCTTCACAATAAAATCTGTAAAACATGATAGAAAAGAGTCTGTGCTCAATGTGAGCTTGTGTTTTTCTCTCTCCTGTTTCCTCCTGCAGGCAGAAATGAGGGCTGCTGTCTTCCTGGCGATGGAGGAGCAGGACAAGCTGGAGGTGACTGATGACATGAACTTCACATTCTGCAGCTGTTGTTTCTCTCATGTTAACTTTGTTCTTCTGTTTCCTCAGAGCAAAACTCCTCTAATCAATGAGAACCTGAAGAAGTGTCTCAACACTAAAGACGGTGAGTCATTTATTCTCCTTCGTCCTGACTCATTCTTCTACTTCAGGGACCTGTTTTTGTTAGTGACCTCAACGTGTTTAGTGATGGCAGGAGCTGTTGCAGTTCATATAGTCTCCACAGGGTGGCGCTGTGGTTTCATCAGCGTCTTCACCCTGTCAGGATTAAAGGGAACCTGAAGAACCAAACTGAGTTCTTCTCTCGTGTTGTTAAAGTACTGAAGGTTCTTTGAGTTGTTACTGTTTAGTGTAGAACCACGGTTCTACCTGTAGAACCTGTAGAACCTGTACCTCGTGCTCAGCCATGTGACGTGGGTGGACTTATGTTCTTTGACTAAAGTTGAGTCTTGGCTTCTTACTTAGCTTGAAAAAAGACATTAAACAGCAGATGTTTAACAAGTAAATAGTAATACTATATAACATGGTTAAGTAATGATACTTAGCTTTTGTGTATGTTAATATAGAAACTGTGTAACTGTGTAAAGCATCAATAAAACAGAATGTGATCGTTGTTCAATCCTTTTTGACACAGACTGAATTGAAAACAGCACAAAGACAATACATTTAAAGTTTGACCTCTTCAACTTCATTGATTTTCATTGAAGGCTAAGTTGTTCACAAGGAAGGATGGAGCGCGGTTCACCACTTTGTCAAACACAGAATTGTATAAAGGATACAATCGTGGCTCAGTAACACTTTGTCAAACTGTTGTCAGTAAACACAGTTAGTTTGTAAGATGATTGCTGATTCTGTTTGAAATCAGAGTTGTAATATGTCCTGAACTGGTTTTGTGTCCCTGCAGGCCGTCTGGTGGCCAGTCTGATCCTGGACTTCCTTCAGGTCTTTAACCTGGACTTCACCTTGGCTGTGTTCCAGCCAGAGACCAACTCAGTGAGTCTGAGAATCGATCCGACCACAGAGACGGCCTCTGTCTCGTCTCTGTGGCTTGTGGGTGTCAAATTCAGATCACACATTGTTGTAATATTTGTCCTATTTCCTGTTTCCTGGTTTCAGTTGGGTCATAGAAACACAGACAGGTTTTCCTTTTCTTCTTTGTCTTCATTCATTCAGAAAAATCAATGAGCTCAGAAACAGTCAGTGGTTGATGTGGTTGAAGAATTAAACTTTGTGTTTCGGACTTTGAACTACAGATCACATGTTATTTGTATGTTGATATATTCAATTAACGCTTTTATTTTCCAGGTTTTAGACACAGACAAGTCTCTGTTCATATGACTGACAAGTTGATTCAACATTAAACATCTCAGTACTGATAAATAATTATTTGATCCAAAATTATGTGAAGTCTGAGAAATGTTCCACCACTTTCTCTTCCAATCCAAATATTCCGTTTCAACATTATTGTTGGTGGTGCATTCAAGGACTCTGTAACATCTGATGCTGAGCAGTCTCAGCGGCTGAAAGGTTTTCAGATTAGTTTAATAACATTTTGAGAAAATAATGCAGTGAATAAATTTGTGTTTGGCATTAAAATCAGCAGCCAACCATCAAATCTCAGCTGCCTGAGTGTCTTTAAACCTTTAAATGCTGCATCAGCTCATGATTAGAATGTAACTACGACCAAAAGGGGACTGAGTGTTCTCTATTTGTTGCTTTTTTTCTTGTGACATATTTCACAATACTTTCACAGCTTTGAGCCAGTAAAAATCCCTCTTTGGTTGAGCTACTCACAGCTCTCGTCCACACTAAAGTCAAACACTCAGAAACAAGAAAAATGCTTCCTCCGCGGCTTCATTTTAAAGGACCACAACACAGAAAGGCTGTAAGAACCAGTTGACTCCCTTTTCAGACCGTCCACTGACTCAGTGACCTTTTGTTGTGACCTTTGTACTTCCATATGTGTGTATTATTCCTTCTTGTGTGTTGCCTCTCCTGATCTTTCTTCCTTCACTGATATTTGTTGCTGGTTGTGTTTGCAGCTGAACGGTCTGGACAGTCGGGACCTGGTCTGCAGAGAACTGGCTCTGTCAGAGTCTGAGGTGAACAGGAACTCTCCTCTGCTGCTGGAGCTCGTCAGGAGAGGACGACAAAAACCCACAGAGGTGAGCGAGCCCATGATCAACCAATCAGCTGTCAGAGCTGAACTTCCACTAACGGCCACCAGGTGCTGCTGTAATTGAAGTAGTGGAATGTAACTTCGCACATTTACCCACTACTACAGTACTTAAGTATAAATTTGAGGTACTTGTAGTCTCTCCTTCTACTCCAACACATCTCAGAGACAAATATTAGACTTTTTACTCCACTACATTTATCTGACAGATTTAGTTATTAGTTCGTTTTTCATATTTTCACACACAAAACGTGAGTTTAAGTGAACTAGAGTTTATAAAATATGATGTTCTGTTTTAAATTAAACTCCCAACAGTTTATATAAGTGCAATTGAAACGTTTAGTCCATTAATCATTAAATTTTTCCTATAAAAGCATTTCATGATTCCAGACTTGCCGGTTTTCCTTTAACTGATTTAACTGATCTGAATGTGTCTGTAATAGTTTGAATGTGTCTGTAATAGTTTGGAGGTTTGTTCTGTCGGTTGAATCAAACCAACATTGTGAAGGTGTCACTTTGGGCTCTGGATCATTGTGACCACATTTCTCACTATTTTCAGAACCTTTACAAACCAATTGATCGATCGATGGAGAAAATAATCAGTGGATGAATCCAGAATAAAAAAGAATTATTGGTTTCAGTCCTGAACAAAATAGTTCAAAATGAACTCCAACAGGAAAAATTCTGCTTTTACATTAATTCTTTTAATATATAATTAATACTTTTCAGATGAGTTTTTCTCTCTGTCCAGTGAAAATCATGTATCTCCAGATGCGTTGAATCTCGGTGATAAAGTGAAGGATGAAGTTTTCCTTCATGAGAAAATTCTCCTCCTTCTGAAGCTGAATCAACTCTTTAAAAAGCCTCTTGGATCAAAAAGCATCGACACAAAGCTGAAAACAGGCTGTTTGTCTCATGAAGCTTTGTAGAGATACGTGGTTCTCACAGGACGACCAGGCTACAAACACATGATGATCTTCTACAATCTGATGCTCGTTGCTGGAGATGAAAGCGGCCGACAGGATATAAAGTCGTTCAATGAGCTTCAACATCTCCAGCAGGAAAATGACTCAGACACATTAAAGCAGCAGAAGAAGAATCCAGAGAGAAACTCTGACAGGAAACAGTTCACTTTTTTTATAATGTTTTATAATTTCTCTGATTTCTTTCCTCTTGTATGAACAGGGAGACAGAAGTGGAAATATCTCCAAGGTGAGCTGTGTGTGTGTGTGTGTGTGTGTGTGTGTGTGTGTGTGTGTGTGTGTGTGTGTGTGTGTGCGCACTGAGAGTGAACCGGGTCTTGATCTGGGTCATCGGGTGGAGGACTTACAGTAGACATAGAGGAGGTGCAGCTTTGGTTTCCTGTTGATCTCAGTGTGTCCTGGTTTCCACTGTTGAAGCTCAGACTCAGAAACACCAGAAACACAGTAATACTACTGTTACTATTACTACTACTACTACTGCTGTTACTGTTACTGCCACCACTCTGCTGCTTTTTTTTAATGTGAAGCACTTGGCACATGAAAGGTGTTGTACAAATTAAGATTATCATCATTATTATTAAATTATTATTATTACTAAAATAAAATAGATAAAAACAATAGCAAATGCAACAGATAAGAGGAAATAAATAAGACGTGAATATGATCTTCATTCATGATGAAATAAATATTTAAATAAGATAAAACAGCCTAATCAAAAATCAGACTAAAGAGTTGTTTGTATTTGTTTTATTAGTGAACTAAACAAAGTTATTAATTTTTTTTAACCTTCATATGTCTCTGTTGTCTCGTAGGAACCGTCTCCGAAACAGATATCACACGTCCGGAAGAAATTTGACTTTTACGACAAGGTGAATGTTCACAACTTGTGTGTGATGTCATCAGTCTCTGGCCAATCACAGCCTGCGTTGTTGATTGTTGTTTCTTCCCCTGCAGGACGGAAACGGGTCTGTTGTAAAAGAAGATCTGAGGAGTGTTTTCACAGATCTGTTCCCCAGTTTGAACAAGTGGGTCTGACACTTAGAAAGTGATTATGAACAAGTTTCCTCAAAGTTCAAGTTGTTTCTCCAGGAGTTATAATAGAAGTTCTGTGACTTTGACCATCACTGTTCACTCAGAGGTGAATGAGAGTGAGAGAACAGATACTGTTTGTGTCGAACAAACCGAATGAACTGATGTTATTTTAACTGTGTTTTATGTTTGTGACCTGCAGGAAAATGTTGGAGACGTTCATCACTGATGAGCTCAGAGCTGCAGACAAAACCCTCTCGAAAAGTAAGATTTTGTCAGAAACAATGGCAACCTCTGTATTTTGAGCCTGTCGTTCTCAGTCATTTACATGGACAAAAGTATGTGGACAGCTGACCGATGAGGTCTGGTCCACAGTCGGTGTTTGAGTTGTCCTCAGAGCTGTTGGACGGGGTTCAGAGTCAGTCATGTTCTTCTACATCAAACTCTTTTCTTTATGATGCTGCTTTGTGTCATGTTGAAGCAGCAAAGAGACAAACTGTCTCAAGTCTTATTGTATTGCTGGAGAATTCAGACAAACCAAGAACAGAGCAGAGGGACACATGGGTGACCACATACTTTTGGCCATGTGATAATAAAATAAACAGCAGGATATCCGCTGACACTCTGTCTCTCTACATGCAGGCGTCATTCACAGAGCACTCGCTCATCCTGGTTTGTTGAATGTCTGTTGTTGTCTGATGTTTTCACAGCGATAGACTTCCAGCTTTTTCTGGGACTTTACAGGCGTCTGTTTGCTGAGTGCAGAAGTGTGGTGAGTTTCACACAAGGATTTTCTGTTATTCACATGATCCGACATCAGAATGAGATGAGACACATTTGGAGTGTGCAGAAGGTGGACGTTGTATTTTTGACAGTTTCCTCCTGCTTCCACTCTTTGTGCTAAGCTAGGCTAAATCTGTCCTGATGTGTCTTTGCAGTGGAGATGAAACTGATCTGAAACATCAGAGACAAGCTTTTACTTTAGTCTTTCAGTGCTAATTTAAGTTATTAGCTATTAGTTATTGTCTTTTGTAGTTCTTTTCAAAAACCCTCGACTGCTAACAGGAAGTAAGATGGTGAACATTATTATAGCATTTAGCATATAGCACAGCATTTAGCTAAGTGCAGCCTCACAGCTAGCACGAGTAGCCTCTCAGTCTTGTTATTAAATGACAACATAAACTGAAAGTGCTTCCTCTGTGACGTCTGAAGTTGTCGTCTGTGTTCAGGTTGTTCAGGACTCTGACGTCAGTCGACCTCAGAGTCACTTCCCCGAGGAGAAACTCAGCTCTCCGCCCGTCAGTAAGGTACGTTTGGTTCCACCTGCTGAGCTCTGATCTGTGTGTTCAAACTGCTGCTGCCTGTCAGAGACGTCTGGTCAGTCTTCACACCTGCAGCCATTCTTCTCCTTTTGGTTTGAACACAGAGGCCAACGTGAGCTTTTCATTTTGAAGACTCAACTAATACTGAATTTGTCAGATACTGTCATTATATTTTCCACAGAAATAAGACTTGATATGATGAGAGTTTTATAAAAACATTGTTGTCATGTCAGTTTTAATACGTTCATGTGTTCCAATCTCAAATTTACCTCAAAGGTTTTTCTAATCTGTACAATATATGAGCGCTTTTATCCTCGAGTCAGATGAGGAAAATCTCCACAAATCTGCCTTTAAATTGTAACTCCACACTGAGACTGAGTGTGAATAAGTCATATAACACACAGCCCCTGTTAGGAAGCTGATAGTGTCCCTGTCCCTGTCGTGCACAGATCCCCAGATATAAAGGGCAGAATCTCAGAGGACAGAGTCAGACAGCAGCAAAGGTAACAACATGAAGAGCAGATATAAAGACCTCAGCAGTTCATCACTGGTTTCATGCTAACACTCACTGTCATCATGAGCAGCACCTCTGCTTACTAACTCTCCATCCAGACCCTGAATCACACTCTGAGTCTCAGCTGAACGCCGGGGCCCCGCCCGCTGTTTCAGTGAAGCTTGTACACGAACTGATTGGTCTGTCTCGCCGTCAATCAACATAATGAACGATCAGGCTGGTTGTAACTCCTCCTTGTTTGTTTATGACGACCCATCAATGTGGGAGCAGCGAAGTTAAAAGTGTTCTACAGAGCTCACTGAATAGCTGCCTGTTCGGATTTTTAGACAAACCTAAATTCTGTTTCTGTAACTCTTCAAGCTTTACTGCAGCTTCAGTTTCAAAAAGTCCCTCCACCTCTTCTGTGTGTGTTTAGGAAAACAAATCACGTAATCTGTATTTTCATTTTTAGTTAATGTTCTCCTAAAAAGATGCTGTAATAAGACAACAGTAAAGGACAAATACATTATCCATCAGAACATGAAATAGAGGAAGTTTAAGTTTGAAGATATTCTGAAGTTTATTGTCACAGAAACGTGATCACACGCAGAACAACCTGTAGAGTGAAATTCTCTCACAATCGTCCGACACACAGACTCCAGAGTTCCCTGAGCTCCAGCTGGGATTTGAACCCAGGAGTGTTGGAGGTGTGAGGTGACGGCGAGGTGACGTGATTTTCACTCTGTGCTCCTCGTTCGTCGAGCTCTGCCATCAAAAGTGAGAAAACACCTTCTTCAGTTTCACTTTGACTTTTCTGCCAGTTAAAGTAGGAGTGAAAACATGATTTTATTTTTAGAAACTTCCGTACAGAAAATCCGTACAGTTTGACTGTGTGGAAGAAATTTTTTTCCTCCTGAAACTGAAATATTTTAAATCAGCAGAACAAACGAGAACAATAAAGTGGAAACTGTGTTTTCTGTAACTGTAGCTCGTCTTCACCTGGAGGTTCAAACCAGCGATTCACTGAATCAGATTCAGCCATTAAAACTATATTAATGTGTAAATCTGTTGCTAGGAAACATCTGCAGCTCCGTCCAATCAGGATCAATCAGCTGTTTAAACAGGAAGTCCCTGCAGCATCACGAGCTAGCAGAACTTCTAATAATGATTAAATCTTTGTAAACGTGTTTTATTTCTGTCTCCTACATGAAGAAATCTGTGTCACAGTTCGTCATGTTCAGACAGTTTAGAATGAAACACCTGATGATGCTAAGCTAACTGATGCTCTTTATGTTAGCAGCATAACTTTTCATCATTTCAGGTTTGTTGTGTTAAAATCTTCCAGATTGAATCATTGTAAAACAGCTTTTATCCAGTTTCAGGTCAGATCTCTTTTACCCTAAGCAGGTCAGATGTTAGCATGCTAACGCTAGCGTTGTCAGTTGGCTGCTCAACAGCTCCACCTGCCGTTAGTGGCTGTAAATACACTGAACAAAAATATAAACGTCATGAGCTTCATGAGCTGAACTCAAAGATCTAAGACTTTTTCTATGGACACAAAAGGTCTGTTTCTCTCAAATATTGTTCACAAATCTGTGTAAATCTGTGTCAGTGAGCACTTTGCTGAGATGATCCCTCCACCTCACAGGTGTGGCAGATCAACATGCTGATTGGACAGCATGATTACTGCACAGGTGTGTCTGAGGCCGGCCACAAGAAAAGGCCAGAGTTCAGCTCAGGAAAAATGGGAGCAAAAACAAAAGTGTTGCGTTTATATTTTTGTTCAGTGTATTTAGTACCAACTCATCTCAACATTAGAACCAGTTTGTTGAAACTAAAGTGAGTGAAGCCTGAACTGAAGAAGCCGCTGACCTCAGACAGACTGATGATGTCATCGCCTGCTGCACTAACTCACCTTCTGCTTCACTTTAATATCAAACCCGTCCATGATGAAGATGATGATGACGATGTTGACGCTGAGAGTCAGTGCAGATCAGCAGCTTTAACTCCTCAATAACCAGCACATGATCTGTGATTGGCTGCTCTCACCTGGCTGCAAACCAAATTTGGGGACAATAAAGATTGATTGATTCAATGACAGTCAGTGTTTGAATAATGGCAGAGTCTCAACTGTTCAAAGACCAGGTTCAGAAACAGGGCTGTAATTACCTGCTGACATGAAAAATACATAATGTTGATTATTAGAAGCAACTCCTGATATTCACACAACTATCTTCCTTTTCTAATTTCTGGAAATTCATTTCAAATTTGCACTAAATTTGGATGTTTCATGTTGTGTGAACATGGAAAAAAAACATACAAGTTTGCATGAAATAAATGAATAACTTTAATCTACTGCTGTTTTGAAAGAACAGGCTGCTGTATAACATGAGAAGTGGTCACAGTTGTTGCAGCAGCTGTGGATCTACGCTGACTTGACCTGTCTGAACATCAGGGAGTTGAAGGCAGTGACTCAGCAACATTTTCCTCTTTAATCCTCACTCATGACAGTTTTGATAACAGTGTGGATGTGATTCTGTTTCTGGACTCAAAGCTGTCGTCCAGTGTTTGACCTGAAGTCTCTCCTCTCTCATGTGTTCGTGTCGTCGCTCAGGACTCGGAGCCCCCGACAGCTCCGGGTAAAGGAGACCTCCAGCAGCAGGTCTCCACACACAGCGAGGCGTCCGGCAACAGGACCCCCTCCTCCGGTCTGAAGGGGGAGCGTCTGGGCCTGGACCCGGAGGACGATCCGGACGACGGAGATTCGTTCTTCGACGACCCTCTGCCCAAACCACAGAAGACCTACGGCTGGTGAGAACACCTGACCTTTGACCTCTGACAGTCACACCTGAGAAACTCTGTCAAATCTAAATGTGCTGATAAACGTACATGGGGCTTTTTTCCAGCTTGTTTGTATCAACTTAAATACATTAATGTTCACATTCATACAGTTCAAATGCAATTTAGATTTTAGATTTAAATGAAGAGTGAAATCTTTTTCTGGCTGGTAGGTGGAGACCGACTCTGGATGCTTTCACTGTTTTCACCATCTTGTTGTAACTGCACGTGTAAATTAGCTCAATTAACGTCATCAGAATCTGTCACTGCTGGCGTGAATCTACAATCTACAGGTGACAAATATTGAACTGATTCTATGAAGATGTGTCTTTTTATTAGGTTAATGAACATGTTTATTAGCAAAGGAGACACAACAGAAGAGAACAGCAGATTAGACAAAACAAACACGAGGAGGACTGAAATAATCAGCAGACCAGAGTCAGCGTTCATGAGTTCTTTATCATAGAAACAACCTTCAGATATTCTGTCTGTTCTCTGTTTCTCTGCTGCCTCTCAAGTTCTCCGCTCGGAGACAAGGACTCCTCAGAGAGGACAAACAGTCAGAACGAGTAAGTATCACAGAGCCGCTGCGGTCTCGCCTGGACAGATTCAGTGTCCACTCGCATCTGTGATAAATACCCTCGACATGAAGTCCACTTACTTTAGCTCCGACCTGAGCTTTCGACCACATCGCTCAGGCTTCTTTAGCAGCGCGCTCAGGATGAGATAACAGGATCAGGCTGTGGGATACAGTCAAAAGCTCCGGGAGCCACTTAGTAAGGAGAGCTCATGTTAGATTATTCATTCATTCTGACAGTAATTTTAAAAAGCCGCAAAATGTTGAAAAATAATGTCCGTTCTTTGATATGAAGCAGCTAAAGTCTATGAATCACTGACATAATCCAGGAGAGCGGAGGCTCATAACCTTCAGACACTGGGACAGAGATGATGAACAGGAGAAGAAAACAACGTTCATCGTTTGGACTTTTTCATCATCTTTGCATTTTTAATGAAGCACCGGAGAGTTTGACCTCTTTAAGCTTCTTAACATGAACATGATTCAGATGAGTCTGTCAGAGCTCTGCTGCTTCATGTTGCGTTCAACTTCCTGTGGAGTTTGTAGTTTTCTTCCTGTTGTCTTGTTTTTCTCTTCTCGTCTTCTACTTTTGTTGCTCTTTGCTCTCGTTCTTTATCTGTCTGAGTTCCAGTGGAGACATGTAGAACAGATTTTTATCTTGTCTGCACAAGATATTAAACGATGTGATGTGCAGTCATGAAGGTTTAGGAGCCATTGTAGGTTTAAATTCACCGTTCACTCTGAATATTATGGAAAAGTCTCATTGTACCTGAATGGTCCAGGTGAAACATCACAGTTACATTTGACGTAGCTACAGACTGAGTTTAGTGTGAAACTGACTCGTCACTGTGCCGCAGTTTCTGCTATGTTGAGCTGCTAAAGGTTTGCTCATGTCATTCTGATGAACATGTGATAAACACGAGCTCCCAGTAGGAAATATTTGACTCTTTGCTGTGGACTCTGCTCTCTGCGTCACCAACAACACATGAATTCACTGCAGCTTTATCTCGTCCTGTTTGTCTTACCTGTTCAGGTGTCTCTCACTCATCCTACTTTTATCTTCCAACACTCTGTTTGTCTTTTCATGTCCGTATTTTGTCTCAAATGTATCTCTGTTGTACTTCCTGTTCTTGATTCCTGCATCCTTACCTCGTCCTCCCTGTCCTTCTTTCTTTACCTGTCCTCCCTGTGCTCCTCTCCTCACCCTGCAGTGTTGTCCCTCTGAGGGAGGCGTGTCTCTCTGGGCCGGTCGTGTCCCCCATGAGACGAGGCAAAAGCCTCAGCGAGTGAGTGAGTGCACGGCGTCACGTCAGCCTCTGAGACGATTCACAGACTCACTGTTTCAGCGGCCGAGTAGAAACTAAAACAACGAGAGGAGTTTCGATGTGTTTAGTTGGTTTTCTGAGGCCTCGTTCACACAGAGACGCTTCGCTGAAGACAAAAGAGGAGGGATGACGATGAGCTTAAAAAAATCAAATGTCCAACCAGTGAACCAGGAGGAACAAACGGGCTCCTCTCCTTAAACGTCGCGTTTCTGTCTGAACGAGTCCTGAGGGGGGCGCTGTCACACCACTGTCCCTCAGTGTCTGCGTCTTTAACAGTGAAAGTACTAATATCACACTGTTTAAATACAGTCTGCACTCAAAGTGCTACTTGAGTAAAATTATCTGAGTCAAATCAGATATTAAAAGTAAAAGTTCTGCAGCATTAGAAAGTAGCATAAATTGAACTTGAGTAATGAAGTAAATGTACTTCGTTTGTTCCTGATGAAACAAAAGGTGTCACAGACTAGATGAACCGTTCTGGGCTCCTAGTTTTCAGGAACCCCGACAGTATTTGTGGTTTTTGTTTGACAAAGTCTCAACTTTTGCTAGTTTTCTGTCATCAACATCAACAGGCAACCAGAGACAAACATGTCTGAGTGTTTGTGTTGTGGCTGCCGCTGATTTCCCAGCATGCACCAGTGGGACTAGAGAGAATCATTCATCAGTTGTATTGTGTGATGTCATCAACTGTGATGTGTGATGTCATCAGGAGGCTGAAGCCGGAGCTGCTCTGCTGGCTGTGTCGTGGCTCAGAGAGGACGATGTGTCCGGATCAGCGTCTCTGAGAACAAAGTGAAGCAGCTCCAGGCTTCGCCTCTCTGAGACAAACTGTCCTGAATGTCCTGAACACAGAGTTTAGTTTGAACTGGATCAAATATTTTCTGCATGAACGTCCTCAGTCCCTCAGTTCGCTGTGTGTCCTGGACTTGTGTCTTTGTGAGGACCAGTTTGAGATTTAACCCTCCAGCCTGGAAAGAGGACGAGACTGTCCTTCATCATCTCTCTGCCTTTTTTCCTCTGCTGTGCCTCTTCATCCTCTTCCTCCTTCCCTTTCTCTCTCTGTCTCTCTCTCTCTCTCTCTCTCTCTCTCTCTGGTCTCAGTTTGTCTGTCTTGGCTGTTGACTCAGAGGACGAGCGAGACGACCCTCTCTCTGAACACAGTCAGACCTCTGAGCTCAGGTGAGCTACAGGTGTACCTCTGTCTGTGTGTCTCTCTCTCCCTCTCTCTCCCTCTCTCTGTCTCTCTCCGTCCTCAGTTGACTGTGTGTTTGTCTCCAGGAAGCCGGAGGCGTCCCGGGCCAGAGAGAGTCCAGCGGGGTCCCTGTCCGACGGTCAGAGACCAGGAGGAAGCAGCGTGTCGGAGCAGAGCCACAGCAGAAACGGTCAGAGTTCAACACTAATGTTCTTTCAATCTCAACATGTGGGACTTGTTGCAGCGCCCCCTAGAGGCTGCAGCGTTCATTACAGCCACAGTCTGAACAAACAGCGTTCTGATGGTTCATCTCTTCTCACAGTCTGAACAGTAAAAGTAAAAAGCAAAGGTTGTCCAGAGGAAAGATCATTGAGTCATTGAAATCTAAAGGGTTCATCCTCTGGAGAGCAGGAATATCAAAAAGCAGATTTCATATCCATCTTGTTTCGATGTCGTTCTCTGAAGCAGGATGGAGTTTTTAGAAGACTTCTGACTTTTCTTCTGCAGGAACTTCAAACTCCAGAGAGCGCGGCTTCAGAGACTCAAAGGCCCCGAATGACAAAACCGGATCTCTTCATTTAGGTATGATTCAAACTATTATCATGAAGTGATTGATTGATTAATTGATGTTTTTACAGCAGCGTAAACTGTAAATTGACTGTATTGACAACATGTTGATATGTGACAGAGTCCAGCCCAACCAGGTCTGACTGGTCCAGAAAACTAGAAACAAGAAGCATCTGATTCTGTTTCAAACCTTAAAGTCACATCTGTCCAACGTAGAAAATTCTCTGTGAGACAACTGGTGGAAAAATCGAATAAAACCTGAGAATCGTTTTAGTGTGTTTGAACAAAGAGGAGTAAACAAACACAAACTCAGTCAAAGAATCTGACTTCATTGCAGCTTCTTTTTTCTTTTAGTAAAAATGTAAAAGTCATCTGCAAACATTTAAATAATTTGTCTGAATTTTCTCTTCTTGTTATTCTTTTTTGTTCATTTTGGATGAGGCTGGTTGAACTTAGTGATGTTTGTTTAATACTTAAAAATTAAAGAGTTAAAATTGTTGAATTTGACAAATTAAATTTGTAAACTTTTAAAACTTTGCTTCACAGATGATGATGTTGAATATGACGATGACTTTAACAGGTAAGACTTTTATTCTTCAGTGTGTCGTAAGTGTAGCATGTCGTCGACAGTGTGTTTGGTTTTTGTGGTCAAACTTATTATGTCGTTTGTCTGAAGGTTCGCTCACACCAGCATTTAAAATGGTGAAATTGTGCTGCACAATCGATTCATTTCAATGGAATCGCTGCGATCGATCAGTGGATTCTTTGAACTAAAACATAGTAAATCCAATTTTTCACGATAAGTTAAACTTTTGACGCAGCTGAGCTTTGATTGGACGGAGAGCCGGAGAGTCCAAACACAGGAAGCTGTCGTAGCTCATTAGCTACCATCCAGTTTTACTGAAGCTTGTCTGTCCGAGTGTGAACTGACCTGAGACCTGGTTCACACACAGGTTGGAGGCAGGACATCAGACTGACTGTCTCCCTCCTCCTTCATTTTATCCAACTAACCTTCATCAAACCATCTTCAGCCTCCTGTTCCTTCCGCTCAGTTCACAGCTTGATTTTCAGGTCGATTTTTGCTGTTTGGAGGCAAAAACTGGTCTAATGCTTTTCTTTCTTCTTGATTGCTCAGCCATCGGTCGGATCTCTCAAAGAGTGAACTCAGTATCGGTGAGGAGATCGAGGAAGTTTCCATCGAGGGACCTGAGAACAGCGACAAGGTGACCGGACCTCCGGGATCCGCCTCATGTCCTGGTTTCGGTTCTGCTGTTCCTTCTTTGTCTCCAAGTCTTGAAATTAAACCTGTCGGTTTGTTCTCTTGTGCAGTTTGATGAAACCACTCAGGACCTGAGCGTCTCTCAGCTCAGTCAGAGTCACGGAGCCGACTACATGGAGGACGTGGCCTGACCGTCCCATCATCCAGCACTCTGGGTTTCCCATCATGCACCTCTTTGTATCATCAATATTTAAGTCTGTACAGTTTCAATGAGCAAATAAATGGATTTGTATTGAGAGCTTGTTTTACGCAGGATTATTTGGTTTGGTTTGATGGTTTTATCTGTTTTACTGGATGGATTTTTATTCTGGGTCAAAACACCAGAATAAACGACGGCCTCATTGTTCCATTCGGAAAATGATCAGGATTTTTAATTCATGGCCCCTACAATGATTAATTAGCTGATTGTTTCGTTTTTGGATGCTGTATTTAATCCATATTTCCTTTCATGACAGGATGTTTGGACTCTCCTGGACCAACAGCGTCCCTCATTCGTCCTCTGTCATTAACTCGTGTCCGTGTGACCCGACAGCAGCTGCTCATCTTTTATCAAATCTGGACACGACTCAGAGCATTTACAGCCTCCTGGAAACCAACAAGCCAAAAATAAAAGCTTCTCTTCAACCTCTTTTCAGCCATTTTAAGGACTAAAAGTTCCTGTTTGCAGTGACTGAAACAGCAGTGATGGAAACGGTGTCTCCTGCAGACTTCAGACCAAAAACTGTTGAAATTAAAACCTTTCAATCGTTTCATCACTGACATTCACAAACATGTTTATTTCGATGAACAAAGAAAAGTAAAATCAACATTATTATACAAAACACAAACTAAGGTTAAAGATTTTGAAGCGTATTAAAGCTACGAGGAGCAGAAGAGCTGAACACAGTAAAAAACAGGATGCATCATTTCCGTCCTCAGATTTTCTATATTTGTATATTTATGCTTCTTTTGTAGCAGCAACAGACAAACACACATTGAAACTTTCAAACTTTTCTGTCGACAGAATTTTGACTTTGAAGAAAAAAACTGGAGACATTAAAAACCACAGAATCTAAATGAATGTGTCAGAACCTTTACAGAAGCAGAGCAACAGAGGAGAAAGAGGAAGACTTCAATTAGAGGTTTCAGAAACGCACACACACACACACACGTTTCCCTTTTAGCAGTGTTTCAGTGTGTGATTGATGTCGTGCGGCCGCTTCACCTCCACCTTCACCTGTATGAGCAGCGAGGGAAACCAGCAGCATCCAAACCTGTGAGTTCTCTTTATTCACGATTTTAGTTTTTTAGTTTTTTGTGCTGTTTGTTCCTTTTTCACTCTTTGCAGTCAAACCACCGTCTCACCACATCGGTCCACTTCTTATTTTTCACTCTTTCATTTTTCGTTTTCAGGCTTATTTTCTTTCGTCTCTTGTGAAGTTTTGAACTGAAGAGAAATCTAAACTTGTCCTGTGAATCTAAACTAGCTCAACTTTCACATTTGAATATTTTTACCAGACAGAAAGAGAAAAATGTCCAGATGAGCAACTTTGTGTCTTTGACTCTGTTGAAGGAAATGTGACCTGAAACAGCAACAGATGATGTCATTTTGTCAGATAACATCACAGTCGTCCTCCACCGAGTCACTTTAGTGTAATTTTATCTTGACAATCAATCAATAGGATGTGAAGTTTAAAAAGCTGATTTATTCCTCAAACACACGTTCACTTCAGCTGCAGCTGGTTTTGTGCTTCATGTTTCACAACATCAGCTGCGTTCGGATAAATGAACAGGACAGAAATATAAAACATGACGAAGTGATTTAGAACCAAACAACTGTTCCTCAGGAAGTTGGCGACTTTAACAACAGCAATTCTGACTTTTATTAGGTTTATTAGCATTAAACTTGACTGTTTCATGGAAAGTAACTGAGTATTTTTACATATAAGTAAATAGATCAGATATAAATGTGATATAAAGTCAGCGTGCGGTCGCGTCTCTCATCGTGTCTCAGAGACAAAGACAAAGTGACTCCAGGACTCAGACCGCCAGCTGAAGGTTTAAGGAAGTTCTGTGATTTATGAGAAGTCCTTAACAAAAACATGTGTCAGGTGAACAAATACCTGTCCAGGTGTAACATGCCAGCAGCGTAAACGTCGACTCGACAGGTTTCTGTTCGTTTATCTGACGACATTCCTGCTCCGCAGAGGATACGATCGTCTCCAGCTGAGACGTCAGTGAGCTGATTCAACTGAAACAGAAAAAAGAACCTCAGCCTTTTTAAAAAAGCGTGTGTTTAGTTTGAGTCTCTGTTTTGTCGTTGAACATCAAAACTACAGTTTGTAGTTTATATGTTTGTTTGACCTCCGGTGACATTTGAAATGAGGGAAGTCACAGAGGACAAACTGAGCTGCCGCCGTCCACTTTGAAGTCCGACAAGCAGAAGTCAGAGCAGGAACAGGAGGCGTTTGAGGAACTTAGTTTTTCATAAAACTCTGTTTCTGTGCAGCCTGACAGAAGAGACGCGACCTGTGACCCCGAGGGCCCGGGACGGACATGTTTCAGTTGGATCAAAGAGGACAGATCAAAGCTGTGTCCGACATCACGTCCTGTTTTTAGTTCACGTCGTTCGTGTCCAACATGTTTGCTGCTTTCTAACAATCCCACAATGCAACATGCAACACTCACTCACTGAATTTTACAGATGCAACAACGTTGGACTCAAACATTCACTAAACGTTCAGCAAGACAAAGGACGAGGTCGACGTGCAGAAGGTTGTTTATGTGTCAGACCACTTTTTGGTTCTGAGCCGTGGTGAAAACAATACAGTGAAAAATCACAACGAGAAAATACAGTTTAACAATTTCATTTCATCTACAATTTCATTTAGCAGACGCTTTCATCCAAAGCGACGTACGTTCACGTACAGATGGAACAGCCATCGGGGGCAATTTGGGCTTCAGTATCTTGCCCACTTCGACACATACAACCGCTGCACCTCCTGAGCTACAGCCGCCCACATAATAATCAGTAAAAGTCCTGAAAGTCTTCACAGTCGAAAACGTCCCTGTGTCTGTTCTGTTCTATTTTCTCTCATTAGGTTATTTTTCGTCCTGAACCAAAAAGCAGCAAAACTTCACATTTGTGAAAACATGAAAGGTTTTTAAATGAAAAATGACCAAACGATCAAAATAGTTGATTATTAATTTTCTCTCAATCGACTAATTGATCAATGGACTAATAGTTTCAGCTGCACTTGTACAAACTGTTGAAGTTTAAAGGAGTAAAAGTTTAAAGTTCAAGTCACTAAAGCCGTTGGATAAATGTGGTGAAGAAGGAGGAGAAAGACTCAAGTTTGTCATTTTTGTACAAATTACAGGACGACTCAGCATTTTTTCATCTGAACAGTGAAGCAGGTTTTTTAAAAGATCTTTGTATGTCGCCAAAATACGACAAAAGTCATCTCAAGGCTCTTTACATGTTGCTTCTTTCCAGCAGCTGAAGGGTCAAAGTCAAAGTGACGTTTAGGATTTAAAACCAACTTTGGGCTTTAAATCAAATCAGACAAACTGGTACCAACACCTCTGGAATTTTTTATGATATTAAACTGAAGATATGTCGTCTATGAGTTTGAACTTTATTTCTTTATCGTCTGACTGTGAGAGAGATCGAGTGGAGACTCACATTTTAAATTCATCATGAAATCATTGTCGTCTTTTTCTTTCAATATGTCGACTTGTTTCAGCCTCTGACTTTTATCTAAAGAGGTTTTATTTTTATTTTTCTTCCTCCTTGTTATTTTTTTTTCATGTTTTTCATATTTCCTTCCTTCCTCTGAGCTGAAATAATGAAAATCTCCTTAAAGCCTGTAGTTGGATGTCGGCAGCAGGAGCAGTGACCCCGAACAAACCCACAATCCTCTGACATAAGTGATGTGTTCATGTGAGAAGAACAGAGGAAACCGCACATTAAATCAACTGGGTCACTCGCTGTTTCAGACTCGACTGACCTCTTTTTCTGCAAACTTCCTGTGCGTTCAGACACCTGAGAACAAACACACTCACACATTCGGCAGCTCCTTCGACCACAACTGGAACATTTCTACCAGCAGAACAAACTGTAAACCTCCTGCACACCAAGAATCAAACGCTGTGACATTTGTGCCACTTTCATATCATTTAATTGTTCGTGTCGATGCGTTTCGTGGTCTTTACACCAAACTCAGTGAAACCTGGAGAAAGTCAAAGTGAAAACAGTCATTTCTGTCCTGAATGAACTCTGGAAAGTGTCTCACTGAAGTTCTGACAGACGCAAACAGCAACAAAGTAACAGCTTTCTGTTTGCTCTCTGGATCCAGAACCAGCAGGAGACCTGGGCCGGTTTCAACCAAACCACAGAGAAAAACTGTTCTAACGTGTCAGTTTTTTTGTCTTGTTGTCTGCTGTGAGAAACTACATGTGATAAAACCATTGATTGTTGTTCCCGACCCGACGCTACATCTGCCAGCCGGGTTAATACCAGACTGATATGTGTCGTCTGAATATAGATAATATAGAAAACAGATAGAGATTTAAAGTCAAAGTTAAATGTCTCAAAACGAGACCAAACCAGCGGAGACACTTTTCTTCCATTTCACCTGGGAAAACTTTAGTGTGGTTCTTCAGTAATTCAGGACAAATCAATTTGACAGTTTAACAAATCTTCAGTAAATTTGCCTGTTAATCCTGTTTGCAGTGTCTGACTTCATCAGAAATCCTCTCTGTTCATCACAGTTGACTGTTTTGTCTGTTCTGTCTTTGTTTACAGTAGAAGAAGATGATTGAGTACCCAGACGAGGATATGCTCAACCAATCAGACAACTCCTCCGATTATGACATATTTGAACCTTGTTCTCACCAGAACAACCACAGCGTTGAGCTGGTGGTGGGTCCGTACGTCCACTCCATCATCTGCATCCTGGGCTTCGTGGGGAACAGCCTGGTGATCATCACCTACGCCTTCTACAAGAGGACCAAGTCCATGACCGACGTCTACCTGCTCAACGTCGCCATCGCAGACCTGCTGTTCGTGGTGTCGCTGCCCCTCATCGTCTACAACGAGCTGTCGTCCTGGTCGATGGGGTCGGCGGCCTGCAAGCTGCTGCGCGGCTCCTACAGCGTGAACCTGTACAGCGGCATGTTGCTGCTCGCCTGCATCAGCACCGACCGCTACATCGCCATCGTCCAGGCCCGCCGCAGCTTCAGACTGCGCTCGCTGCCGTACAGCCGCCTCATCTGCGCCATCGTCTGGGCCTCCGCCTTACTGCTGTCCGTCCCCACCTTCTACTTCTACGATTGCTACGAGCCGTCCCACGTCATGGACTCCTTCATGGTTGAGGAGGAGGAGACGAATCAGACCTCCATTCCTCCTCAGTACGTCTGTGAGTTCAGGTTCGAGGATGACGCCACAGCCTGGAAGACCAAGGTGGCCGTCCCCAGCACCCAGCTGGCCATAGGCTTCTTCCTGCCACTGCTCATCATGGTCTTCTGCTACACCGCCGTCATCGTCACCCTGCAGAGAGCCAAAAACTTCCAGCGGCACAAGGCGGTGCGGGTGGTGCTGGCCGTGGTGGCAGTGTTCATCACCTGCCACCTGCCCTACAACTTGACGTTGCTCTACGACACCGTCATCATGTTCGAGCAGCAGACGTGCGAAGCGACTGACGCCCTGCATGTAGCCAAAACGGTGACGCAGTCCATTGCCTACCTGCACTGTTGCCTGAACCCGGTGCTCTACGCCTTCGTCGGGGTGAAGTTCAGGAACCACTTCAGGAGGATCGTCCAGGACGTGTGGTGTCTGGGGAAGAGGTACATCGCCCCGCGGCGCTTCTCCAGGATCACCTCTGAGATCTACGTGTCCACTCGCCGTTCGGTGGACGGATCCAGCGACAACGGCTCGTCTTTCACCATGTGAGGTCGCCCGGCGGGTTCGTCCCTGGATCCGCAGGCTGTGGACCAGAAACTTCCATCCTAAACCCAAAGGTCTCTGGAGCTGAGTTTGAGGCCTGCCGGCCTCTGGAAGTCCAAACTGGACTAAAGTCTGTTAATTGTTTTGTAATCATGTGTTGCTTCAAGCTGTGGTTCTCAACTAGGGGTTGATGGGTAGATGATTTCAAAGATGAGAAATGAGAGAAAAAAATCTGCTGCAGCTCTATTTGTCATTCTTTTCTATAATTTTTGCTTTTTTTTATCGTGAAATACTGCAGAGTTTTACCTCTTCAGGACTTAAAAACTGTGAAATGAAACAACCTGAGAAGAAAACATCACTTTTTGGCTGGTTAGAGACAAACGGACAGAACTGTGATGAAACATTGATCTGATTTGACACAAGAGAGTCGTTATGACTCCTAGAAATCATGACGATAAAGTAATAAACTGGTTTCGACAGGAAACCATGAACTTCTGGATTCTTTTCTTTCGCTACATTTTTTCATTTACAGTTTTTGAACTTGTCGTAGGTCAGAGGTCGGGCTGGACCAGAGCCGTTGGACAGTCCTGAGTCTCTCCCGGTGGCAGCTTTAGAAACTAAAACCCTTTGATCCACGTTCAGGACGGTGGTTTTGGCTCATTATTGAAAAAGTCAAGAAAACCTGTTTTGTGCTTCAAAGCAGTTTTGACTTTTTCAGTATTGAACCATAAAGACGTCCATCTGTCCTGAAACGAGGCCACTGGGGCCCCTCTGTCTCCGCCCCGGTCAACTTGCCCTTAAGGCCCCGTCCGTGTATTTTTATGGTAATACAGGGTTTTAGCTCCCTGGATGGTTTTGTCGTTGTCTTGTGACGACCACGTATCTGTAAACTGGATTTTAAAATGGTTTATTTTGTCTGAAAAACAAAATGTTCTCAAACCATAAAGGAACAATTTATCCTTCATTTTATCAGGAGAATTCAAAGCCACCAAATTTGGAGATGCACAGTTGTCACTGGACAAACAGACAACTGATGAAATAAAACAGGACAAACAGTTGAAATGATTCTGACTTTGTGTTTGTCGTCTGTTGGACGTCCTCAGACTTTCACACATGAAGCAGTTTTACTTTCAGCTCTGATCTGCTGCGACTGTCCAGCTGCTTTCGTTTCATCGTACTCGGATGATTTTCAGGATTAAAAAGTACTGAGAGGTTTTTTCTGTCTGTTCATAGCTGAAGGAGTTTTAAAGATTGAACTTTCTCCAAACTCCAGTGCCTCAAACATTTTGTTTTCTAACTTCCTCTGATCATCGTCTTTGTTTCTGTTCCTGTTTGATTTTTATATGATTGAATGTTTCAGGTGAAACAGATGAAAATAATATTACTGTTCATTCTGCCTGTTCTGTACGCGAATAAATGTTTTAATTCAAGCATTTTTTATTCATAATGTTCAAAACAAAGAGTTAAATCGTTCTTCACCAACACTGTAGTTCTGTGTGTCACCAGCAGGTGACGTTGTCCACAAAGACACATGAAGAAGTCTGACTCTTTGTGAATCTCACACTGTTCTCAGGGCTCACGGACCTTCAGTGATCTGATCCTCACATTTAAACTGTTCGTTAAAGCTCCACAGTTTTACATTGTTCTGCACTTATTTAGTTCTTGAATGTCCCACGTCCATTTCAGTTCCTGAACGCCCCATGACTGTTATCATGTTCTGATTCCAGCATTGTCAAAGCTTTTATTTTGTAAAGTTCCTGTGGGAACTCTTACTTTGACAGGACCTTCAGTTTCATCATCAGGAGCTTCTGTCACAGTTTGTCTTTCTCTCTTCTGTTCTTCATCGTGTTTGATCCTCTTTTTATTTGGTTCTGTTTTCTGTCTTTGTCTGAACGCGATTTTAAATGTTTCCTGTTGTTCCCAAGATGATTTTGTTCAGTGGAGATAAAAGAGAAGAAACAAGATAAGATTCAAAACTGCATCACACACACACTCACACAGGGATATAATATTCTACTGTGTGTGTGTGTGTGTGTGCACTCACAGTTAAACTGTGTCTCCCTGCAGATGAAATATGAATGAGTGTCTGTTCACAGTGAAGCTTTCAGGTCGTGAGGAGTCGACTGTTCTTCGCTCTGAGACTCTGTTGAACTGTTGGCTGACGAGTTCGAGTCAGAGAGAAACTGCAGGAAAACTGAGACTTCTGAGAGTCTGTGTCCGATCACAGGGTCACGACAGGCCACATGTGACCTGCACAGGTGAGGAGGACAGGTCAGGTGACAGGTCAGGTGACAGGTCAGGTTTGTCCGTCAGCAGACTGAGTCTCTCCTCAGGTTAAAATCCCATTTCCTGCACGATCAAATCAAACCACAGAAACATTTTAACATCGTCTGCAAATCGATTAAAAGCAGCTTCAAGCAGCAGGACGAGGTTTCAGATCAGCTCAGGACACATTTCATCACTCGAAGAAACAACTCGACTCAACACGTGCGAGTGAGTGTGTGTGTGTGTGTGTGTGTGTGTGTGTGTGTGTGTGAGTGTGTGTGTCTGTGTGTGAGTGTATGTGTATGTGTGAGTGTGTGTGTGTGTGTATGTATGTATGTGTGAGTGTGTGTGTGTGTGTGTGTGTCTGTGTGTGAGTGTATGTGTGTGTGTGTGTGTATGTGTGTGTGTGTCTGTGTGTGAGTGTATGTGTATGTGTGTGTGTGTGTGTGTGTGTCTGTGTGTGAGTGTATGTGTGTGTGTGTGTGTGTGTGTGTGTGTGTGTCTGTGTGTACAGTCAGCAGTTTTCCTCGTCGACCTGCAGATTTATTGAACAGCTGCATCAAACCACAGACTCTATCAAACATGGACGTCGTCTCCGTGACATCACATGACCACGGTGAAGCTCAGCCTGACTCTGTCGCCATGTTGGCAGGGAGTGACTCCGCCCACCTGCAGCTGTGGTTCTGTCTTCGCTCAGTTTCACCAGGTGAATTATCACACGTCAACATTTCACCTCCAGCAGATCAAAATCAAACAAAACAAATGTTCAGACTTTTTCTTGTAAACATCTCGTTGTACTTTTTTCTCAAATGAATAATTTACATTAAGGACTTTTTTCCTCACACTGAGGTTTTAACCAACTGACTCGAATAAACATTTTACAAACAGTGTCATTAAACATGAAGCTTCGTCGTCGATGAGACTCAGCAGGTCGATGTGGAAGTAAAACTCTGACAGGGTCTTTGTACTGCATACGAATACTTTTACTGGATAATTGAAGTACATTTAGCAGAAAATACTTTGATTCCTACTGAAGTAAATGATCCGAATCAACTTCCTGTTTGTCTGTTTTCTTCAACATGCGTCTCTTTCATGCATTTTTCTACTGAAACCAAGATCCAGTCTGATCCAGATCCAAGAGCCGAACAACCGGGTTCACGACGGATGTTTTCTCTGCATCACGCTGCGTCCTCATTGGTCAGTTCATGTATGACCTGCTGACGTGTCCTCAGGTGAGTCCAGGACCGACGACGTTCCAGCTCATCAACATTCAACTGGTCCAGTATCTGGTCCGGACCCGGGTCCAGACTCTGGTCCAACATTCAACGTCTGGGTTTGACTTTTAAAATCATCATTTTAGTTGTTTTATCGCTTTAAACATGATTTTAATCTGAATTAAGATTCAATGTTGATCATGATCCAGTTTTAAAGGTGAACAATTAAACATGAATTAGAGGTCAATGAAATAAATGATGACTCTCTGCTCGGACAGGGGGCGGAGCCAAAAACACCTGAGTGATGTCACACCTCAGGGGATGACGTCATGAGCAGGTAACTCTGAGTATGTTTGTTTTACTGTTTGATGAAGGTCGACTGGGCGGAGTTTAACTTTACAGCCTCAAGAGTGTGTGTGTGTGTGTGTGTGTGTGTGTGTGTGCGTGCGTGCGCGTGTGTCAGCTCTCAGGTATTTTTGTCTCCACCTGCTGTGAAACAGTTTCTCATAAAGTTCAGCTTTGTTTTTCTAAAGACTGGTTAAAGTCCTGTTGACCTCTGACCTCTGTCAGTCTGACCAATCAGCTGCTTTCATACTGACATTAACAAGTTTAACCATCAAACATTCACTTGGTGTCAGATTCAAACCAGCAGCCTCTTAGATCCACACGGTCCTGAACCAGCTCACTGTCTCACTGTGTCTCAGTTTGTCTCACTGTGTCTCAGTTTGTCTCACTGTGTCTCAGTTTGTCTCACTGTGTCTCACTGTGTCTCAGTTTGTCTCACTGTGTCTCAGTTTGTCTCACTGTGTCTCAGTTTGTCTCACTGTGTCTCACTGTGTCTCAGTTTGTCTCACTGTGTCTCAGTTTGTCTCACTGTGTCTCAGTTTGTCTCAGTTTGTCTCACTGTGTCTCACTATGTCTCAGTTTGTCTCACTGTGTCTCACTGTGTCTCAGTTTGTCTCACTGTGTCTCAGTTTGTCTCAGTTTGTCTCACTGTGTCCCACTGTGTCTCAGTTTGTCCCACTGTGTCTCAGTTTGTCTCACTGTGTCTCACTTTGTCTCAGTTTGTCTCACTGTGTCTCAGTTTGTCTCAGTTTGTCTCACTGTGTCTCATTGTGTCTCAGTTTGTCTCACTGTGTTTCACTGTGTCTCAGTTTGTCTCACTGTGTCCCACTGTGTCTCAGTTTGTCTCACTGTGTCTCACTGTGTCTGGTCCCGGCTCTCCGGTCCCGGGTCTCAGTGTCAGAATGAAGGGCACCAGGGCCCCGGTGGCTCCGGGGGGGGAGGGCAGCTCCTCGGGCAGGAAGCCGCGGGGCTCGTCGGTGTCGTCGCGGAGCTGGAACTGCAGAGTCCGGCTCCGGCCGACGCAGTAGATCCGGTCCCCGAGCGCCGCGCAGCGGAAGCTCTGCGGGCAGCGCAGCGGGAACGAGGCTCCGCGGAGCCAGGCCTTCACCACCGGGCTGTACCGGTGCAGACTGACCGCCGCCCGCTGCCGGTCCACGTCGAAGCGGTACAGCAGGCCGCGGTGCGCCAGCAGGTCCGCGGGGCGGCGGCGGCTCTCGTTAAACGGACACTCTTCCCACTCGTCCCGCCGGGAGTCGTAGCGCAGCAGCCGGTAGAGCAGCGAGCCGCCGGACACGAACAGCTCCCCGCCGCAGGACGTCGCTCCGGCGGCCGCCGCGAACGAGCCCCGGGGCAGCGGGGCCACCGGGCTCCAGCGGTCCGCCCGCGGGTCGTAGCGCTCCACCGAGAACAGACACTCCCCGCCCACCGCGTACAGGAGCCCGTCCATGGCCACGAGCCGCGGCTGGCAGCGCGGCTGTCCCAGCGGCCGCACGCGGCTCCAGGCTCCGGTGCGCGGGTTGAAGCAGAACACCCGGTCCGAGGCGGCGGGCCGGCCGCCGTCCTCCGCCCGGAGCCCGCCCGCCACGAACAGGTAGTTGAACAGGGTGCACATCCCGGAGCCGGAGGCCGGGACCTCGTCCGGCAGGCGGCTCAGCTCCTCCCACCGCCGCCGCTCCGGGTGCAGGCACAGCAGCCTCCGGCCGCCGGGCTCCGGGGCCGGCTCCGGGCTCCCGCCGCCGCCGCCGGGCTCCGGCTGCTCGCCGGTCTCTGCCACCGCCAGCACCGGGGCGCCCTCCATCCTGCGGGCCAGGATGAGCTCCCGCTCGGCGGCGGACAGGCGGCCGTACAGGGCGGGGCTCCGCAGCACCTGCAGGTAGTGGTCGCTCATGAGGCCGTAGAGCCGCTCCCGGTCCCGGTGTCCGTCCGCCCCGCGGAGCTTCGCTCGGCTCAGCTGCTCCAGGCAGCTCTCCGCGCTCAGCTGCAGCGGCTCGTCCCCGGGCAGAGAGCCGGGCTCCCCGGAGGAGCAGCCCCCGCCGGCCTCCATCAGTCCGGACCAGGTCACAGACAAAGACCGTCTGGACTCTCAGACTCAGGAAAAACGCCGCTTTTCTCCTTTATTGTTTCCGCTGATTCGGGTTTTTTTCCTCTTTTTTTCCTCCCTCCGGTTCCTCCACCGGGGCGCGGCGGCCGCTGCAGCCGGACTCCTCGCCTGCCGTGCGGGGAGGTTCGCCGCGTCCTCCCGCCGCAGAGTCCGGAGGTGTGAGCGGACGCGGAGCAGCTCAGTGACCGACGGGACGCTCCCTCCTCCGGCTGCAGCCTCAGTGCGGAGCCGGTGTCGACGCCCTGCGGGAACAAAGAGTCCGGTGATTCCTGCAGAACAAAAACTCACTGGTTCCACTTTTACAGGAAAAATGAAGCTCGAGTCAAAGTTCAGATAATTTCACAGAAAAACATCAATGAAATGAACAAATGATTGATTTTCTTCTCTTTAATATTGAAGCTCTGATCAGAAGTTTGTCACATAAATGTAACGAGTAACGGAGTACATGACATGGAAATACACACAAAGCACAAGTACCTCAAATGTGTACTTCAGTACTTGAGTAAATGTACTCAGTTACTTTCCACCTCACCGTTCTCATGTTTCAAACCACGAAGCCATTTTTGTTAATGTGAATCGGTCAAATCAAACTGTGAAGATTTTATTTATTTACAGACTTTAATGTTTCCTAAAATCAAAATATTCACTTCAAATATTGGAATAAAGATCTTTGAAAGTAAACAGGTGGGAAAAGGTCTTATATTGAATATTAACACAAAGAAAATAAGAAAATGAACCAACAATGTGAAATAAAAGAAGATTAACAGAGTTGTCTGGTCAAAAAAAAAAATCTCTTAACAACGGGCGCCACCTAGTGTCCAACTCTCTGAATCACATCAAACCTGCAACAAGTGATGAACATGTTTTTATGATGCTGACGTCACAATCAGGAATTTACAGAGAGGGAATTTTCAACAATCAACAAACAGACAGACAGAGAGAGAGACAGGGAGAGAGAGAGAGAGAGAGACAGGAAGAGAGAGAGACAGAGAGAGAGAGGACAGACAGACAGACAGAGAGAGACAGGCAGACAGACAGAGAGAGAGAGAGACAGGAAGAGAGAGAGACAGAGAGAGAGAGGGAGAGACAGAGGACAGACAGACAGACAGAGAGAGAGAGAGAGAGAGAGACAGGAAGAGAGACAGACAGAGAGAGAGAGACAGACAGACAGACAGAGGACAGACAGACAGACTCTTCCTCCACAATCTTCTTCTCTTTAAAGTTTTAAGCTCCAACTTGTTCTCAGAAATGTTCATTTTTAAATATAAACAATATCTGAGTGAAACAATGAAGGAAACTTTCACTTCAACATGAATCAACCAATTTAAAATGATCAGACTGAAACAACAGCAAAAAGTCTGATGTTGGTGATAATGTATTTAGTGTCAGTGACCTGCAGGGGGCGCTGCAGGAGTGTGAACGACACAGAAACATGGAGTAATATGATTTGAATCTTTTTCCATCTGAAAGGAAAAATAACTGAAGCTGCCACAGAATTTATTCTGTTATTCAACATAATTCACAGCTGGTTTAATGTTAGTGACGAGAATCAAACAGAAGATTCATTTCAAAGTCTGATGGAACCAGGAACTGAAGTTTACAGACGTGACAATATTCCCTCTAAAATGTAGAAATACACATTCATATTCAAGTAAAAAATACTCAAGTACTCTACAGTACTCGATTACATGCACTCAGTTACTCTGCTGTCCTGCAGTCAGACGTGACCTGATTCTCTGTGTCCTTCTTTCAGCTTCCAACAGTGAAACATCAAACAGCCGCACGTGTCAGGCTGAAGCAGGATTCCTGACAGACGAGCTGCAGGGCGAAGAGACGCCGCGACGCTGCAGGACAGGAAACCTGTTCAGGTGTCACCTGTCACATGACGTTCTGACGTCTTCATCAGGAGACGTCTGTTCCATCAAAGACACCAAACCTGCATCATCAAAGCTGAACGCAGACAGAGCCAGGCGGCACAGGAGGATTCTGGGTGACATGTCGACATGTGATGTTTCTGTAGCCCAGGTGGAAAAAAATAATTAAATGGAACAAATGAGAGAGAGAGAGACAGTATTTGATTTATTTTTATTTTTATTACATCGGCAAAGTGTTAGATGTCCTGTGTACCTAGCCCCAACAGCCAATCAGGAGCTACACAGGTCACGCTCAGCCTGTTAGCTTGGGAGTGAGGTCGCGGCGCGTTTTCTCTCCCGGTCTTTCTGACTTCAGCCGCGAGCGTGAAGGAAGCGACTGCGAAGAGGACAGAAAAAAGATTCCCGTGTTAAATGAGAGAAAGACATAACGGCAGCTCACTTACCTGCTGCGAATCCAGAGCCGAGCAACTCAAAAACAGGAGACGAGTTACGTCGGTAAGACGAGTCGGATACCTGAAAAAATGCTCATTAATACTTACCGGCATCGTGCATGCTAATGTTAGCTTGGTGTCTCGCAGGCTAACTCCCTGCCGTCCATCTTGTGAGCTGTGGCAAGCGCCGTAGTCAACGCGCTCAGCCTTCAACGCAGAACAACGGTGAGAGAAACGTGTCCTTGTTTAGCTCCTCTGAAGCTAATTTTCTGCGTGTGCTTAATGTGCTAAAGAAGCTGTAGCGGTATCAAAGACTGGGATTGAACTGAGATGAACAATGGTGCAATAGGTGTTTTGAATATGTGCATTACTTGTGTATGAGAGTAACATTTTATTTTTATCTTGTGAATACATATTTGTGGAAGAATTTATTTCATTTCATTTTTAAGTTCAGAGTAATTTTTGGTGCAGCTTCTCTATTGTACTTGGAGGCCTATAGTGCAGGAGGAGTAATTAAGCACGCTGCTTCAGTATCTCTGAGGAAACTGACTGAATGTGTTTTATTGTTATTGTCATTTTGCTGTATGTTGCTCCAGTTATAGTAATGTTCATCACTTACCGTGATGGGAGTTATTGAAGCACTATGTATGAGTTCTTGAATGTTTAGTTCTCATGTTAGATCTTTGATATATTTTGAATGTTGTACAACAAGAAATGAGATTTGATCCGTTTGAAGATTTTTGAATGAGATCTAATGCAATATTTGCATTATGAGATCTTATGAAAATGAAATGATGCATCTAAGAGTAGAGTGTGATAGATATGTGATCTTGTCTATAGGACAGCTTTTTTGAGTGGATGACAAATCCCAAGGACCAGGACAGGATCCCGATGGCGAGCTAATCCCGAAACCCTGGAGAAGAAACCCAGAAGATTTATCCACGTATACACACACACACACACACACCCACCCACCCCTTTCCCTACCTACATCCCACTTCCACGAACTTTGGAAACCAGGTGCGCCTGCTACAAATTCTGTTTAAGGGCCCCAACGAACACTATTATTTCAATTTTGTGTGCACACTATTTTCTTTGGATTATTTTTGGGTTATTTAATTATATTTTGTATGTATTGGCCAATTTGCTTTGTTTTTTTATAAAAATACATGAGTTGCTACTCAACCTTATTTCGGTTTGCTCATTATTGTTGCTCTTTCCTTGGCTCCAGTTGAATCTGGACTCTTCTGATTCTAGCCCTTTGTTTATTATTAGTTTGCGTTTTTATTACACTGTAATCCTTTTTCCATATTGCCAAATTGGTTACATTTCTCCCAGCTGATGAAACGGATCTTCAGGTTTTTTGTCATGAGTCTTCGTGCAGAATTCTTCGTTTCACTGATGCAAAATGGTTGTTTTTTGATTTGTTGGTGAATCGACTGAATATTAACCGACTGTCTGAAAATATGGAATAAAGGTTAATAATCATGGTAGTTCTGATGAAAACAGCTCTCAGTGACGTTGGACTCCCTGAAGTGTCAGGACTGATCAGTGTCTATTGATCCATTGATTGATTGATCTGATCAGTGAGTCTCGCTCACTTGTTTCTAATAATCTCTCCTCTGTCTGTCTGATGGAAGCAGAATAAGCAACTGAGTACATTTACTCCAGCATTGTCCTGGAGTAAAGTCTCAAACGTCTGAACTCAACTTCAACTGTCACAGACGAGTTCGAGTTTAATACTGATGGACTGAAATCTTCCCATGATGCACTGCTCGGGTGTCGGATGCTGTTCAGAACTTCAATCTGATCAACACAACTGATCTGGTTCTGGTTCAGGTTTTGGTCCAGGAGCTGGTCTGGAGCTGGTATCTTTTATCAGATCATTATCTGATAACTTTTGAATTCCTTTTACAGGACTTTACGCCACTATGTAAATATTCGTACACCAGATGCTTATCTGACAGTGCTGTTGCTAAATTTAAGGAAGTGATTCCATCGACATTTAATTCAATGCCATGTCTCAATTTAACTGAAGACTCCTACACTAAATTTTGTCCCTCCCAAATCGATCATCTTGTTGATAGTGCTGCCGGCTCAACAACTCTTGACTTGTTGTGAGGATGATATTGACAGACAGCAGGAGGAGAAACGATCTCCTGCCGAGCGCTTTAATAACAGAGAGTCGATTTAATTAAAGAATCACATCAGGTTTCGTTTCCTTAATGAAACGTGGCGACTGTGAGCAGGTGGTGGCGCCGCTGTGCTCTCAGCAGATCTATTTTTCATGAACTGCTCCTTTATTTCAAATGTGGTTTTAAACGTTACCAGAATCATCCAGTGAGGAACGTTTGACTTGGTTTTCAGATTTTCATATAAACTGTGCAGCTGCATTATGATTCTTTTGTATTATGTTTGTTCTTGAAATAGAAACAATTGAAACAGAATGTTAATATAAATTTTAGCAGACAAATTATTCCTGAGGTCAAATTTGAGTCACTGTCAAAGTTCAGAAGAAGTCGAAAAGTTCAGGACACAGAGAGAGAGAGACAGACAGATTTTACTCTCAGTAACTCATGAGTTGATTCCAGAGGGCTGTGCTACAAAGCGAGGTAACTGGCTTATCGGGGTGAGTTCAGGAGTAACTTCCTGATTAACTCGTACTACGAAGGTGGATAGATTTTACTCGAGGTGTGTTGTCATGGCAATTTATGCTGCATCTCTAAACTGCTCGGAGCAGGTTATGTTCATGGTTAATCCGAGGTCACTGTGTAAGCCCCGCCCCTCCGCTACAATTGGTCGAGAAAAATGATTTGACTTTAGGAAGTGCCAGATTATGAGCGTCTCAGTCCGCAGGTCCACGGCGTTTAGAGACCGGAGTTCACCCCGATGATGTTCTCTATGGAAGATACATCAGCATTAGCATCAGCAGTAGCATCAGCATTAGCATTAGCACAGTGCAACAATCAATAACAGACACACTCAGTGTAATTTCACAGAAAGACCCTTTTCTTTATTAACATGTTAGAGGATCCACTCGTCCTTCACATTTCCACTCTTGTCTGTTCTTTATAAATCATTATAAAACTGTACAGTACCAAAACAAATAAAAAAGTCTGAATATATCATTAAAGGTTTCACTTCAGCAACATCACTTTAAAAAATGTGTTTGGCAAAACTTCTATTTTTTTCTTCTTCTCTAACCAAATTGACCTCAGAAACAAAAATTGAACGCAGGATGTCACATATTTAAAAAAGAAGAAAAGTTTTCATGCAGCAACTTTAAAAAAAACCTGAGAATGTTTGAATTTTGATGAAGAACTTTTCAAAGAGAAAAGACTCAGAAATGTTCAAGGAAACTCAGTGAGAAATTTACTAAAACATGATGCAGTCTCGTGTTGACTTTGACAAACAGACTCAGATTTCTTCTTCTTCTTTGATTTCAGGCTTCAGACTTTTACATGAACTGCAGTTTGTTCTGGGAAAGTTGTCGTCAATGAAAACAGGATTTATTGAGGAACAAACATTTGACTGAGATTCCTGATGGCCAGCTCTCGGAACATCAACCAGCAGAAACATGACAGACAGATATTTATAATCTGAGAGAAACTCTGAGTCGGTGTTTGTGTCAAAGGCAGCGAGATCATCCAGGAATATGAAGGCAAAGACTGAAGTTTGAACAGTGACTGAATTTTTGCTCTTCTCTCCTCTTGTTGCAACCTAAAGCTCATTTTTAATCATTGAAACACAGCGTCAAAATCAAATCATGGTTTTGCATAACAAATGTATTATTAGTTTGCTTTGAAGATTAGCACCATGAAAACAGACATGATAAATATAAGAAAACATCATAAATAAGGAAAATATTACTTAGAAATGAACGTATTAAATTAGATAATAACTATAAAGGCACTTCCAGAACTTTCATCCTTTCTGAGATCTGTTCATTAATCTGATCCGGGACCAGCAGTTTGTTCTCTAGAGAAAAAAACATCACATCTGTGGGACAGAAGTCCAGAAAAGCTTCCTCCAGAAACTCGTCCATCAGTCGACACAAACATGTTTCCTGCTCAGAAACCAGATCTGGACTCTGTTTCCTGCTGTGACTCAGTCTGTGTTTTTCTTTCATGTATGTTTGAGTTTTCGGAGGTTTTACTTTGTGTGAATGAACGAATGAATGAATGAAGCTGTTGGACGTTTTGTCCACTGATAGAAATGCTCTCAAACTCGCTCTTCTTCTCTCGTCTCTCTCCTCTTGTTTTGCCTCCCATCAGTTACTGTGAATGTGTCATAAGAAATGGATCCTGCGCCTTATTCGTTTCAATGAAAATTGTTCACTGAGTGAATGAGCTAAAACCTTTTCTGGTGTCCTGCTCACACACTTGGTCCATATGGGAGGATGTTGTGCACATAAAAGTATTTGGGGAAGTTTGACAAACATTAAAACTGTCATCGACCAGACTGAAGCTCCGTTCAGACACTTTGTGTCACTCATTTTTCTCCACAGTGATAATTACAGACTCAATGAGCTCCTGTTTCTCTGTGAACTGTCTGATGTCGCTGCATGTTGATCTGCCAGATGCTAACATGCTAACACCAACATAAGGGCCTGTAATGAACCAACGTGATGACAGAAACCGTTAAATCCAGCCGAGCCTGTAAAGGTTCGTCACATGTTCTGGTCTCTGCTTCTGTTTACAGCCTGTTTTTACTCTCTGTTTGTTCACATTTCCATGTTTTAAGAAAATCAGGAGGATTCTCAGCTCTGCAGCATCTTTTTTTTCTTCTGGATGGAGCTCACAGATACTGAATCCTCAGGAAGTGTTTCATGTCTGTGAGTTCAGGTTTGGACTCAGTTTGGACTCTGAGAAGAAGAAGGAGGCTGAGTTTTGACTTCATGTCCGTCCAGTAGTTGTTGAGATCAAAGTGATGGACAGACACACTCACAGCTGTTCTGTTGAAGACAATCAGAGGAAAACGGCTCCGGTCTGGGTCTGGTGGTCTGGAGGTCTGGTCGTCTGGAGGTTTGGTCGTCTGGTGGTCTGGAGGACTGGGTCTTGAGGTTTGGTCTGGTCTGGAGGTCTGGTCTGGAGGTTTGGTCGTCTGGAGGTCTGGGTCTGGTGGTCTGGGGGTCTGGAGGTCTGGTCTGGAGGTTTGGTCTGGAGGTCTGGTGGTGACCACAGACACACTAACGGAGCTGCTACTCTTTTCTCACACCTCCACCTCCTGCTGACCCGCCTGAGCGGCGCCGGCAGCTGTCGTCGCGGCGATGTCGAAGCAGGTCTCCATCATGACGCAGGACTTGCACAGGTTGACGCAGTACTCCAACTCCGCCGTGGCCTGAGCCAGAGCCTCCAGGTACTCCTGGGACTCCCGGTCCAGGTCTTGGTCTACGTCGACTGGAGGGAGGACACAGACAAGAAAAGATGGGTCAGTGTCAGCTGGAGGTCATGTGGGGTCAGCAAAACAACAACTGATGATCTAAACAAAGAAACTCTGCCAGTGGCCGGAGGTGGAAGAAGTATTTAGATGCTAGGATCAGTACCACAGTGTAAAAATACTCCATTACAAGTAAAAGTAAAGTTCCTGCACTGAAAATGTTACTGAACCCTTTGAACTCGAGGCTCGTTTAGAGAAATGCCGAAAATGCAGATGAGTTGGACTTTATGGGAAAATCATTTGTGTTGTTTGTCTGGATGTCGACACAGTAAATACTGTATGTACGAGTGTGTGTGTGTGTGTGTGTTGTTTTGACAACTATAATATGACTGATGGTGCAGGGCATGCTGGGATATACTGATGAAGACTGATCAGGACTCTGCGTCTTCACAGTCAGAGTAGATGATTTATGAGCTGTGACCACGCGCCTCAGCTCCTGCAGCCAATCAGAAGGCGAGCTGAGCCGTGTGACTGAGAGTAATGATGTCTTATTGATCTGAGGACACATTCAGGCCTCCTGCTGTTTGACTCTTTCGTCTGGTTTTGCACAGTCGAGTGTTTGTGGTGAAAAGATTCAGTCTTTTCTTCGAGGTGACCTGAGAGTTCGTCCTGCTGACAGAGGTATAATAAAAAGATGTAAATATAATCGTCCCTCTGGGGTGTTTGTCTTTCCTGTTTGCTCCGACAGTCTCCAAACACCCGGAGCCTCTGTTTGTTCAGAGGAGCCAGAAATAGAATCATAATGGAGCGAGCTGAGCTGCAGAGGAGGAGGTTTTAACAGCCGAGGCTTCGGGTCGCCGGCGGCACTCAGCTGGAAACACACTGTGTTTGTTTAGAGTGTTTGGGGTCGTTTGCTTTTTGTGCTGCCTGATGAAAGAAGGAGGAGGCTGGTCTCATAGAAGCAGACAGAAACATTCAGGACTGATTCTGAATCTTTACCAACTTCACAGGCTTTTGCATGTCGTCAGAAAGTCGTGAACCAAAAATGTCAAAGACTTTCTGACTTGTTGTTCTGACTTTGTGTGAATTTGTCCTGAATCAAATATTTATGCTGCTTAATGTCACTGAGACACTTTGTGACTGAACCTTCAAACTGAAACGACAGAGATTTTAACACATTGACAGATCTTTGAAAATACAGAGTATTGGAAGCTCTGAGCACATGAAGATCTCAGACTTTACATTTAAATCTACAAGTAATTTGGTAACAATCAGTGTGAAAAAGTCCAACTGGTCAACAAACACAATCAGACGATCAGGAGACTGAAATTAAACCAAATTGTCTAAACTGCTTCCTGTGCTGGAGACAGAAACGAACTGAAGGTGTTGATGATCCTTCATGATGTGTTTCCATCCCTGATAAAGGAAACATATTAAAATCCAGTGACACAAACCCAGGATCCTGTCAGAGGACTGTTTGAACCCCTGTGACCTCGGCCACAAACTGAACAAATGTTTTTTTATGTTTTTATGTTTGTGTATCTTCTGTAATGTTGGAACGAGCTGAAATCCAGAGGAGAAATCATCAGAAACATCAAGTACATTTTATTTGTTGAGCTGAAAATTGGTCCCAGCCTTTATGATCTGTCCGTCCCTCACTCTGATAAAGAGACGTGAACCTGATTGTTTGTGCTGTTCGTGCTCTGTCTCTCAGCAGGATTATACTCACAGTCTCCGCTCCATCTGCTCGGGTGGATCATCAGTCGGCTCTTGGCCTCCTCCAGCTCCACCTTCAGCCTCTCGTGTTTGCTCTTCAGCTCCCTGATCTGCTGCTGCCTCTTCTCCAGCATCCTCAGCCGGGCGTTAAAGTACAGGAGCCCCTGAGGTCCAAACAAAGCCAAACACAGCGTCTGAGACGAGAGGACAAACTCCAGCCAGTGTCTCTGCGGCCGGGTGGAGGCTGGACGAGGATTATCACAGGTGGGACCGGGGGGGCGCTAACCTGCTCTGAGACTTCAGTCCACTGCTGGATTTAATTGGAAGCCGGTCAGAGATAAAATTAGCTCGGCTGCTAATCTGCGGCCTGTAGAGTTAATCTGCAGGACGAATGCCGAGTGGAGGATTAAGGACAGCTGAGGACGGACAGGTGGATCAGTGTCGCCTCTCAGCTTTACTTCATTACAGGTGTTTAAGGGATGACATCCCGGCTGAACGGAGACTCGTGAAGCTGAAGTGGACAAAGACTTGGATGGAACCAGTCGTATGTTTTTACTGCGGCAGGGTTTTTTTTATCCATTCGAGTATTTAATTTATTTGATCTGTTTTTTGATGGATGAATTCCCCAAAATAAAGTTCACACACAGTTCGCCCGTGTTAGCTCATGTTTGCTTGTGTGACGCACACAAAATGTTTGGTCACATTGTTTTGTGTTTAATTATTAATTTATTTGATTTTGGTCATATTTTCATCCTTTAAAATGTACTGTCTTATTTGGAGGAACAGCCAAAACACATTCCTTGAGCTAAATCTCAAAATATGAACTTGCAGAGAAGTGTAATGTGACCTATGGACAGTAGGTGGCAGTGCAGCGCTGTGGACTGTGCGCGTGCGCCACCTACGTCTTCTCAGAGCTGGAGACGAGTCTGAAGGAGAAAACCACGTGTCTGCCGACCGCATTGTTTGTCCTGTTTTCTCAGGTCAGTGACATGTCAAGTTCACAAAACACCTTCTAAACAACTTGGAGATGAATGTTTACCTGTCTGCCGTGGTTAAAGTTGCTCTAGTCTCCAGCTGCGTTTCTGCTAATGTGAGTTTTGAGTGACTGCCGAGTGCTAGCTTAAAGTGCGGTAGCATGACGGTGCATCGCCGAGTGTTATACAGTGATTTTCTGGCTCCTGCACATCGCATTGTTTCCTCATTAAGAAGTAAATCCAACCAGTATGTTTCAAAGGGGCATTCCGTGTAAATACTGTTCATTTTTCTGTGTGTTGATGAAAATTTGAAGTGTTTAAATATAATGCTAAGTGTCAATACGTTCATTAGCCTGTGTTAGCTTGTGTCGGCTGAGATGTGTTCTTCAGTTTTAGCATCGCGCCATGTGCACTGGTCCTGTCTTTATGTACACACACACACACACTCACACACACACACACACACTGAGTGTGAATTTAAGTTGTAAATGTACAAAACAGCTAGAATGGTTGAGACACCAGTTTGTAGTCAGTTATGTTGATGCTGATGTGAATGAGAAGGTGTGAGTTGTTTATGTCATCTTTGATACACCTTGCATAGGAGAGATACAAAAAGGGCAATTCCGTTTTTTTTGTTATTTAAAGGGTAGTTTTGTTCTTTATATATAAATATTATATTATTATATATATTTTATATATTTCGTCCGTCCAACTGATCGTAAACAACTTTGTGTCAGATAATTGAAATTATTTCTCATTTAGCCTGAAAATAATCAGATTTCCAGCTGGGTTATCTGATTGGTTGAAAGATGATTGTTTTATATTTTTTATGTTTTTTTCCAGTTTGTTGATTGGTGGTAATTTTAAAAGCATAACTCACCTTTTCAACTTCACTGAACGGCTGCTGGGAAAAGACACAAAGAGGAAACTGGTCAAACTGCAGATCATCATCATCATCTGAAACTGAACATAAATCTGATTCTTTCCTCTCTCGACTGAAGGTCGATGACCCGCAAACACTGAGAGATGATGTGAAACCAACCAGCCGAGGACAAACCTTCATCCATCACTGCTCTTCCTCCTCCTCATCATCATCATCACTCACATCTAAGCCCAAGTAGACTGAGCTGTTGCCTCAGTGATGAGCTCTGACTGATCGTCTGACCTCAGGTGAGTTGAAACACGGTGCTGATGAAGCCTAAAGGAACTTTTATAAAGCTCAAACTCTTCACACGTTTTGGTCATTAAATTACAAAAACCTCCTTCAACATTTCACATCACACATTTCAAACTGTCCTTACTTCACTTAAATGTCCTTGTGGTATCAGCACAAACTCTTAAGTCTGACTTTTTATTTTGTTGATTTAACGAAGTTCACGGTTGTGAAAAATATTGTAATACCAATATTAAATAATAATAATAGAGACCCTGCCAACATTAGATTGGTAAAATTAGTTATAAAAAAAAGAATATTTCATTCTGCAAATATTTCAATGATCTGTTAATTATAAATTGGTAATGACGAAAATGATCAAAAATGTTTCTTCCTCCTTTTATTTTGACATTTTCCCTGAATTTGGTAAATGCAGTGGCTAAATACTACAGTACCCATGATCCTCAGTGGTTTTCTCTCTTTCTCATTACGATGCACCACAACTACTGAATTGATTGAAAAGTGACTCAGCTCAACCTCAAACTAAACATTTTGTCAGGGAAGCAGAATTTTTCAGCGTCTCGTTGATTCAGAAAGTGAAACGAGGTGGACACGATGCAACAGGAAGTTGTTTCACACTGTCCTGAACAGAAAGCAGATGGAGTCCAGCTCACCTCCGACCCCCTCACCGCCTCCCTCCTCCTCTGCAGTCGTTCCACGTCGTCGATCTCGTACACCTTGATCTCAAAGGGCTCCTTCAGGACGCCGCCCAGTGGAGGCAGGTCCACCCACTGACCCCCCACTTTCCTGCCCAGAGACGAGGTGTCCGGGAGGGGAGCTGGGATCAAACGGCGCCGCTGGAAACCTGGTGGAGGCAAAATTCATAAAATGAATAAAAATGCAACAACAGGAAGTGGTTTATGGTGTAGAGAAGCAAACAGATCTCTGAAATCATGTTTGATTCAGTTGATGATTTCAGTAGCTGACAGGCAGATACGCAGACAGCTCATCAGCTTCCCTCTCAGTTCAGAACGCCGGACGCATCCATCGCGCTACTGATCATGTTTTAACACGTCAACCTGAAGACCTCAGTCTTATTTTTAATGACTTCATACACGCGGCTGTCGGGTAGATGCTGTACAAATGAATTATATGATTATCATAAAGAGTAAAAGCAAAGGCAGCACAAACAAAAAGCCATGGCTGATTATTAAAGGCATCGTGGGCTCAGTGCTGGTGGCAGATTGAGGTGGAGTGTGTGGGTGTGTGAGCGCTGAGGGTGTGTGTGTGTGGGTGATAATTGGAGTTGGATATGTTCACCGGGAATTGCCGCAGCTTCATGAAATATTCATGAGGCAGAAACGAGCCAAGATCCACAGACTGATGGCAGGCAGATCACACGAGCGCTGATTCCATATGCAGGCCTGACCTGTGTGTCGCCGCCGCCAACCAGCCGCATGAATCACAACCAGCTGCTGGAAGGAAACCGAGTACACGACAGCACCGTCCCTGATAATGTGTGTGGATGTAGATGTGACGATAAGATAAACTCATGCGGTGAAATATGAGGAGAGCAGCCTTCGATAGATGCTCCCTCAGCAATAACACCTGTTCTCAGCATTCATGAAAACATTATAGTGAAGAGCCGCTTTCATCCCATCATCACACGCTGTGATGGATGAGGGCACATTTTAGAAAAAGTCATAAATATGTTAATTTCTCGATGTAGCTTCCAGAAGAGACGACTTTTATGGCTCTTTCACTTTCTGAATCAAAACACTGTGAAAAAGTTTTTGAATGTCAAATTTGATCATTAAACTTCTGCCATGAACTTTGATGACATAAAAGCTCATTTCAATAATAATTGGATAAGATTAAAAGGTAGTACAGCTTTGCCTTTTCAGTATTCTCCTTTACATTCCTCTACACGGGCTGCTGTTTTTTTGTTCAGTCACAAATCTGTGCCGTGTTTTTCCGTCTTTGAGCTGACTCACCATTTCCTCTCTTCTTGGGCGATTTAGAAACTCTGCTTCTATTGGACGAGGACACTCCACTCTCGCTCATGGAGTCATGCGCTGAAGAGGTGCTGCCGGTGGTCTCGCTGTCTCGGATCATGCTCTCGTAGCCGCTGCTGCCCCCGCTGTGATAAAACAAGGCAGTGCGGCCCATGGCGGGGGGCAGCTCCCCACTGAGGACGCTGCTGTTATCACTGCCGTGTCCGCTGCTGTAGCGCTGTGGCCTCCGAGGTGCGGTGATTTTACTGTAAGGTGATGGTAGCTGCGTGTTGATCGGAGACCCACTGACACTACTAGTCCCGCTGTCAGTGCTGTCATTTCCTGTTACTCCGGACCCCCTGCTGAGCTGCTTCCTTTGGCTCCCAGTGGCTAGCTCGCTAACCCGGCTGTTAGCCGCCCTGCTGATGGCCTGCTTTGTGCCCATGATGGTGCCTCTTCCCATCTTAGCTCCTGCCCCTGATCGAGCTGGGGACCTAACAGTTGGAGGTAGGTTGGTGGTGCGTCCAGTTACATTATCAAGAGGTTTAGGAGAGGAGCTCAGGCTCTTGGAACTACTGGTAGACAAGGTTCGAACTTTTGATCCACCAGAAACTGCTGCTCGCAAGCTGCTGTTGCTTTTGACCTGCCCCAGTGCCTTGATTGTAGTTGTGAAGACACCAGGAGAATCTTGGGAAGAAGAAGCT
This sequence comes from Holacanthus passer, assembly GCA_025331565.1. Lineage (NCBI taxonomy): Eukaryota > Metazoa > Chordata > Actinopteri > Pomacanthidae > Holacanthus > Holacanthus passer. Next base: position 204,011 of record JAFREQ010000147.1, read on the forward strand.
GTGGAGGTGGATGCTGGAACCCCGAGTCTTGGCACTGATCTGTTGGATTTGCTGTAAGCTCCTAAAGTAGCACCACTGTTCTCCCTGAACAGTTCAGACTTGGACTCAGCTGGGGTTTGACTGTCGCATCTTTCCAGAGACATCAGACTCCCGTAGTACCTGGAAGACTCTGCTTTGGCCCCGCGGGTCTTCAGGCTTGATGTCCTGGCAGAACCATGCTCAGTTTTTACACTAGATGTCCTGTGACCGAATGAATCTGCCCGGAGCCTGATGTTGAATTCTTCCTCTGAGATCGATGTTTTAGGGAAAGAGGACTTTCCAATGTCGCTGCTTGTTTTTAAGGCACTTGGAGATAGTGCAGTCCTTGTCTTTTGTTCTTGGCAAGACTGTCTGACAGGTGGAGCAGGAGGAGAAATGTTTCCAGACTTGGAGATTGCAATGCTTTTCTGCCCATTTGACTTTTTCCCCAAGGATGAAAACCTCAGGGTGCCTGTCACAGAAGTGCCCTCATGAGCCCATTTTGATTCAGAACTCTGGGGGACAGAAACAGTTCCCAGAGTTGTTGCACCTCGGGTCAGTCGTGGCAGCTTGATAAGAGTGTCTCCTCTCCTGCTGCTGGACCTCTCACAACCATCCACAACCCTCTGAGCTGAAGATGACACTTGTGCCTTTGGTGGCCGAGGTACACTGTTACTGTTCCCTCCAGGCCTCTTAGAGGTAACACTACTCATGCCACTTCTTGGTGGCTTACCTGCAGAAAGAAACTCAACCTCTCTGGGATCAAAGTCGCTGCTTCCCTGAAGCAAAAAGTCATCATGTCTGCCTTCCTGTCTGCTGCAGCCCATAGTTGCAGATGAGGTAGGCTTGGTTTTCCTGGGAAGACTGGAATGGGCAGCATGATGGGGAATTTGGACTGACACTGAATTGTTAAGAGTATTGGCTCTCGTCTTGAGAGAGCCTTTGAGAGAGGCTTTGGTTGAGTCAGGGAAGAGAGGACACTTGGTAAAGGAAGGTTTGTTTGGAGTAGCATGGTTACTGTCCAGCTCTGAGAAACAGCCGCTGTCGTTCAAGGAGCTCTTGATACCATGCTGCAAAAATGGCTGTTTAAGAAAGAAACTGGGGGAGGTTAGCGTGGATGAAGTCTCTCTCACCATGTTTTTCTCCCTCAAGTAAAGCCTGCTTGTTGAATGAGTGCTTTCACTTTCAGACGAATTACCACTCACTTCATTTGGCCACGAGCCAACAGTTGACTGCTTGTTGCCATGTTGAGAAAACAAAATTTCCTGGCAGTCTGTGCCAAGATCAGCACCAGGTCCCACAGCTCCCTGTTGACATGTGTAAGCATCGTACTCATCGTTAATACTGCTGATGATGCTTACGGGGCGAGAGCCAGAGGCTCCCGCCTGCATAGAGCAGTCACTGTTGAAGCTGAGGAGGTTGGAGGGGCGACCGTTGTCTGGGACAAGGCCATGAGGAAGCTCCTCTATGACTGTGAACACAAGCTCATCTTCCCCATTCAGCTCCACAGGCTGCTGCAGTGTAACAGTAGTCCTCAGAAAATCCCTGTCCAGGCATCTTCCGAACAGAGCTGCCCGAAGATTGTTGACCTCCATGGGGCATCTGCTTGAAAGAGGGACCATTTCAGTGTTACGGGACTCCATTGGTTGGTCTTGCTTCAGTACTTGTTGACTCATACCCACGGGGGGAGTCCTACCGACAACCTCACCAGGCTGAGACGCTGGCCTGGATGTCCTGGGTAAGGACGGTGAGGCCGATGGTTTGGGAACACCTCCTCTGAGGTAGACCTTCTCTCGCACCACAGGCTCTGAGTCCTGAGAAAAAGTCCCGCTGGGCTTCACCATACATGGCTGAAAGGGGGTGGCTGAAAGTTTATCCCCATCTGCACTAGTCCGTTTGGAAGTGTCCATGAGGCTGCCGGCTGTAGGCATTTTGGATTGTTCCTGATTTGTGCATGTGGTTGGTGTGTTTTCTAAGAACCCGTTGGAGAAGTTCTTATCGGACTTGGGTGGAGACGTTGCCTCTGTGGGTTTATTAGCTCCAGTCTGAGTCCTGAGTGCCGCTGTTTGTGCTGCTTTGCCCTCTGTGCCGAACATAGCTGGACTCTCGCTGCCATCGATGCAGTCAAGTCTCTCCTGCAGCTCCGCAAACGTGTTACACTTGAAGTGATCACCGTCAGACCTGGGTGCATCTTTGACTCGCTTTTTATTCAGGGAGGGGATGATGGGAACAAAGGAAGGTGGTCCCTCGTTATCACTCAGTTCTCGGTCTGAGATGGCCGTCCCTCCAGGCCCGACATAGATGACGGTGTCACAGGAGTGTTCGCTGCTGGAGGAATAGTCAGGATCGCTGGAGAGCAGTAGGGGCATCTCTGGGTCCAGGGCCACTGTCCGAGGGTGGAAGGGTCGAAGGTGAGGAGGTCGATGGGACGGGCCTTCCTCACAGGAACTCTCCCCTCCAGATGAGCTGGAGGCGTACTGCAGGTAGAGGAACAACAGAGGATTAATATCCTAAAGAGACCTGAACTACACAGCGGTCAACCTGAAGGCAAATCCATTTCTGCAGCGTCCTGTGCCGATTCGATGTGAGGTTAAAAGTGCAAACTGCAGGCTGGATCAAAATTAATGTCAATAAGATGTAAAAGCTTGTAAGAGCTGTTCCCACATGACTTTGTCCATCCATAAAATACAAATAGAGCCTCTAATGAAAGTGAAAGCCTTTCTCATCTCACCACAGAGTCAAACGTCCCCACAGGAACGCAGATATTGATTATCTGTCATATCAGAGTAGAAGGAACTCGCTGAATTATGACTATAAGACTCTCTGACCCGATCATACAGAACTTATAGATCAGAAGGTTTTTACTGTCACCAGCCTCAGGAAATTAGCTCAAACTCATTCATAGACCAAACCTTTGGTATAAAATAATAAACAAATAACCTCATAAATATTGATAATACCTTAAAATGTGTCCATAAGTAGCTTCGCCTGTCCTATTTCTCTTTTTCCAGAGAAATATTTGATGGCACCATTTTCCTTTTTGCTTCACTACATTAAAGGTCAGTTGCATTTCCCTGTTATTTAGTCTGACGTATAGTAGTTGTAATTCATATCACTCCAAATATCTAATAAAAAATTATTTTCTGACATTTCTGTTTACATTTCTGATAACCTGAATATCTGCTGATTAATGTTATGTCTTTGTCATTTTGTTTTCTTTATTTTTATCATAAAAAAATATGCAAAAATATGCAGACACTAAGGATGAGAAATATAACTGTTAATCTTCAACAATTAACAGTGAGATAAGTTAAATACTGTTAACATTGAAAGTATCTAGTCTGTTCAAAATGGAATTCTTTGGCAAATAAATCACCAAAACATTTCACTGATAAATATCAGCCTGTGACCGAGATCCAGACGGCACGGAGCTGCAGAAATACCTTGGACTTCTTCTTCCTCATGCGGTGGATCCGGGAGGCCAGCTGCACTGTGGTCAGCGTCTCCATGTAGTTGGCCGGGGAGTCGGAGATGTGGGCGATCATGGTGGTTTGACAGTTGATGTTTCCCAGAGACTCGCTGAGCAGCATGGTGAGTTTACTGTCCCTGAATAATACATCAAAAAACCCTCGTTAGCCAAAAAAAAAGGAGCAAAGACGCAGCACGGGCCTGAGAAAACCCCCACAGGATCCCAGAAACCATTCATCACCCCACGCAACAGTTGGGCACAAAAAGGAATAGGAATGATGTTTCATTTGACATTAATGAAGCCCACTTTGAACCACATGTGATCTGCAGTCAGACGCGGACTGAAATGTCCATGAAATCCTGCCTTTGAAGAGACCTGGAGTGGAGGCGGACGGATCGCAGACTGAATCTACATACTGCAAGCCAAGCTTCTTTTAACCACAACAACAGAGCTGAGATCCAACCTTCTTCTTTCAGTCTCACACACTTTTCTTTGCCTTTTGTGGCTCAAGCAAACAACCTGTAACTGTGTTCAGACAGAAAACGAGGCACAATTTTAGAGGCACTGTCATCGAATTCAATGGAAAGACACAATTAGATGCAAATTCAAACTGATGTGAAAACGCGTCTCGCAAGTTGAAAATGTGTGTCCCAGGTCCTTATGAATCTGTTTCAAAATGTATGGAGATGAGAGGAAAATGGAGAAAGACTGAACACAAACACACAGAAACACTCAGAGTGAACGTCCGGAACCTTCTGAGCGAATAAACACAAATGACTGATGAATAAATCACTGCTGGCGGCCAGTGTTTTGTGAACGACGCAGGTGAAATTTGCTTTGATTTCTTTCTAAATACCTGAACAGTCACTTGCATCAGGACATGTTAAAGAATCAAAAGAAGAAGCTGATCTTGTCTTATCTGAATTTCTGGTGCTTTTGCTGCACAAATTATAAATGAGCATAAAATCACATGAAATGAAACAAAAAGAAAAATATTAAACATCTTAAAAACCAAAAGGAGACATAAAGTGAGACGCTGAGGCAAAGTACGAACCTGAAACTAAAGACTGAGCTTCACTAAACGGTCCACCCAGAGGACCGAACTCATGTGTCAGTCAGCATCAGCAGTGATTTATTCATCAGTCTAATCAACTTCAGATCGACTGAAAACTCATTAAAAATACAATAAGTTCTTTCGGCCTGGCTCATACGTCTTCCCCCTCCGTCCTCTCTGTCCTCGCAGGGATCTTTGGTCCATCTGTTGTTTGGGCACTGTGACCTCTGACCCCTGTCGGGTTCATTAGGATGTCCGGAGTGCGAGCTCGTACCTGTAGGGGATGTGTTTGGCTCCGTTGGCGAGGGCGAGGATGACGTTTCCCAGGGCGGACAGAGACAGACACTGACCTCCGCCTCCCTCTCTGGTCCTGCTGATGTCCGTCTCACAGCTCCCCAAATCCAGGAGGTGGAGACGACTCCGACCGGACACTGAGAGACACACGGGGACGGTTTTAAAAGACAACAGACATCACAGACCGTTTGACTGCTCATTAGTGCTGGTTGATTTGTTAATAGACGCTTCTTCAATGGTCATTTTAATAATTGATTGTTTAAAGTCACTGATCAAGTAAAAATAAAGAGATAAAAATAGTCATTTGGTCTTTATGACATCAAAAAAGTCAAATCTCAGAATGTTTTATATAAAAGATGTCAGTGGACCCTGGATGAGCTCAGACATGACGCTAAAAAAGTGGAACTGATTTCTGTGAGCAGACAGGATCAATACAGGAGGAGATAACTCATAACATGACGAATAATAACAGATCTGGAGTCAGTATTAATATAATATATTCAGACTGTTGATATGTTTATGATGTTTATTATCATTTAAATAAGTTCAGGTTGAAATTCTTTCGTCCTGAAAGCAGGACCCAGATCTGGTCTTCAGATCAGTATCAGATCTTCTCATTTTAACTGCCTCTTCATTTCATTAAGTCGGAGAAATGATGGTGTGAACGATCAACCGGCTGCGTCAGCAAGATTTATTAACTGCTGAGAGCGGCTGAGTGTTGGCTTTTCTATCTGCTGGTCTGTAAACACTGCAGGACACTGAGGCTTCAGGCCTCGTTAGCCATGCAGATTTATTCCAGCTGCGGAAACAGAGGCAGGGAAACACTAATAACTGTGTGTCTGCTGTGGCAGGGAGACATGGGCAGAGGTGGCGCTAGCGTAGCCTCGCTGCCTGTTGTTGAGCGAGTCGACGGCTCCAAATGAAGCTAATTAACAGCTACGTGTTGAGGGAGAAGGAGCTGCCAGTAACAGCTGATTTCATTCTGGTCTATAACCTGCTGGTTTGTCATGAAGCTGAACTGATGCTCACATGTCTGCAGCCGTAACATTTCATCTGCCGTTCGACCCAAATAAGAAAACAAAGGTCAGCTGCAGAAGAATCGTTTGAGCTTCCCTGGGTTTATGTGAGACACTTTCACTGCTGGTTTTGCTTCCA
>JAFREQ010000147.1:215000-222500 GCA_025331565.1 Holacanthus passer
AGAAATATTCTCGGCCTCAGTTTCCAAAGAGTTTCCGGGTTTGTCAATCAAATCTGCTTCTGTCTCTGACAACAAACGTCCGGAGGTTTAAAATGATCCTTTAAAATCTGTCCGACTGTCATTCTCACCAAACTCCTCAGAGAATTTCTTTAAAATATTCCAACAGGTTTCAGTCGGACTTGTCCCTCAATTTAAACTGACCACGGATCATCAGTGACTTCAGTCATCATCAGTGAAGTCCGGCCGGTTCCAGTCATTGTGACCAAAGTCCTCAGGAAATCTGAGAAGATGCCAAAAACCTTCCTTGGTTTGTCGATCAAAACTCGTGTTTTACATGTCAGTAAAAAAGTAAAGACTTTTCTCAGTCCGTCAATCAAAAATTCATCCAACTGTCCAAATTTATTCCTAAAATATCAGTAAATCAGTAAAAACGTCAGCGTCTCCTTTCATCATCTGTAAAGTCTCAGTGATTCGAGTCCTTTCCACCAAACTCCTCGGGGAATTTGTTGGTTATGTTCCAACAGGTTTCAGTCTGTTTGTCAATCGAACCGACGGTCGTCTCACTTCATCCCTCACACATCAGTAAACCCTCCGTCCGTCCGTCCATCTGTGTCCTCATGTTTCATCTCGGACATGAAGTCTGCCGGATCAGAGTCGGTCTGAGCGGTTGCAAGTTTTCAGGGAAGAACGAGTGAAGTTTGTGGTGAAACATGATCGAAAAGACGGAGGAAAGTGAGAAAGTCGAGCAGAAATTTGTGGAGGTTTAGTTCAGTTTGTCAAAAAAACACAGCAGGTTTGTCCTTTTTGTCTCCGTCCGTCCGTCCGACTGTGTCTTGGAGTCAAACGTTGCACCAAACCTCCTGTAAACCTTCAGTTTTGTTCTCTGTTGCTCCTCATCACATTTTCTTTCTGTCATTTTCCTTCACTTTTCTCCTTCTTCTCTTCTCTGAACCTTTTTCATCATCTCACACCTTTTTTCTCCTTCATTATTTCTCCCAGCCGTCATTTGACCTCTTCTCTTCTTCTTTCCTTCTGTCTTCACCTCTTCCTCTTTCTGTCTTTTCTATCTCTGTCGTTCCCTCATTTTCAGCTCTTTACCTCATTTTGCCTCTTTTTTCTTGCCTCTTTTTCACCTCATTTCGTCCATTTTACCTCTTTTCTTTCAGATTTTCTCCTCCTTCCTCCTCCTCTCTCTCGCTTTTCTCTCCTGTAGCTCCTCAGTCTGTTCCTGCAGTATCGCAATGCTTTTCCTCTCCACCCCCCTCCTCCTCCTCTTCCTCTAACTCCAGGAGAGAGAGGGATGAAGGGAAGCAGCAGAGGAGGAATAAAGGATTAGAGGTAGAAATAAACGAGTGAATGAGGAGCTGCTGGATTCCTGCCTCTCGTTGCTGTTGTTGCTGGGAAACACTGGCGATGCTCCAACGTCCTCCTCCCTCCTCTCCCTCCGTCCATCCATCCGTCTGCCTCGCTCACCTTCCCTCCTCCCTCCTCCCTCTCTCTCTCTCTCCACAGCCCCACCTCCTCGTCGTGTCGACACACAGCAACCGTGAAAACCACACACACACACACACTCTCTCTCTCTCTCTCACACACACACACTTGACATGCTACATGAATACTTCATGAGATGACAGACACCCCCGCAGCCCCCCCACTACTGGACTTCAAAGATACTCAGCGTGTGTGTTGATATAAAAACAACAGATTTGCTGACTGAAGGATGAGTTGATGGGAACAAACTGAAGAAGAGAAATTAATAAAAACCTCAGTTACACGTTTGACCGATTTTAATGATGTGAAGTTTGAATTTGATGAAAAAAGAAACTCTGGCCGTCATGAAACTGACTTCACGTCCACAGGGTCTGAAATGACTGACATTATTTTCCATTAGTGGTCGATGTGACCTCGTTAACTCACAAACAATCTGGTTCAGTTACAAAGTCCCAAAATGTCCAAACTCACAAAGACGTTTGATTATTAGATTCAGTTGAAACGTCTTCTCTCCACAATTCAGGTTCAAACAGAAAATCAATAAATCACTTTGATTGGACTGATGATTATTGATCGGAGGAGCAGATCAATACTGAAGAAAAACTGCATCTGCAGAGAGAAAGAGTCAAAGTATCCTGAGCCGATCTATCAGCAGGATCCTGATCGATACTGTGAAACTGACTTCATCTGCACGGAGCTGATCCCAGAGCAGTTTATCTGCCACCTGCTGGTTTCACACGCAAACTTTTATAACGGACTTCAACAACCCGCAGCTTTAATCCTCAGCAGTTTGATCATTAGATATATTATTACAGCCGAGAATAAAGACAACAAAATTGTAACACGAGAATTAAATCAGAAATTATGATTTTATTATCAAGACTAACATCACAACAAAAGTTAGAAATGAAAAAATCAGGAAAATAAACTAATATTTTAATTATTGGAAAAATGAGAAGAGATGATTTTATGAGAAGTCAAAGTATTACGGAATAAATCTGTAATTTTATTAAAGTTATCTCATTAGTTGTATTAAAGTAGTTTCAGTTAAACATCTTGCTGCTGGTTGCAGAGACACAGAGACAGAGGTTGATATATTCAATCTATATGAGTCTTAAAGGTCGTATTAAAGGGTCGGAGACAGATCAGAGCTGTGACACTTTATTTACTGTGTGAGACAGAAGTTGTGATGAAAAGCTTCACATTGCTTTGATGGAAGATTAATCATATTGTACATGCGGGCTGTAAATAAAGGTCCGTGTCTCATTGGTCTGGACGACAGCTCCAGCGTCAGCCTTCGGCCGGCTGACCATCCCGAATCACAACAGACGTCTGCAGGTCGAAACACAGTGACCAGAGTCCGCTGAGACCTGAAGACACATCCAGTGTCTGACTGGACAAAGAACACGAGAAGCTCAGATCGACGGTTTCAGTGATTCTGTCGGCAACACTTTTATTGAGCTGTGTGTGAATCTTCCAGCAGCTCGATTTCCAGCCCCATTCACTCTTGTGGACAAATGGTGTCTCGCTCTGTGTTCAGTCTGATTTTCACTGCTGTATCTGTTCGGAGTCGGCAGCGGCTCGGACTCGTGTTTCACTGACCTCAGACCTGCTGTGAATCGGCCTCGTCGTCGTCCTCGGAGCCGTTTTCAGGTCGTGTTTTGCTGCATTGCTGCAGCTCGTTCTCACTCTGACGCAGTGACTCCGTTCGCTCTCAGATTCAGTCCAGGACGTCGATACAAAAGCTCGGGCCTGAAGCCAGAAATCCACTTTGGGGAACTCGACCCCCCTCAGTGGGAGCTGGATCTAATGTTCGGTTCATTTTCAGCTTTACTGGTAAAAGTCTGAAAAACCAGAAATATTCAGGGTCTTATTTGAATCTCACTTGCTGATGTGATGTTTCTGAGCTGTCTGACCTCCATCACAGCAAAGTCTCCGTCCTCTGAATTGTGGGCTTCTTCTTCTTCTCTGTCCTCCTTCATGTTTCTGCTTGTGACGGAGCTGAAGCTGAAAGCGGGATGAGCTCCGCTGAGTAATAATGTTTTCCTGGTTTAGTTCTGCAGCAGGAGGCTGAACGAGCAGCTGCGAGGGTTCGTCTCCTGTTCAAAAGCTCTCCGTCCTCGTCCTCGTCCTCGTCCTCGTCCCTGTCCTCTGTGCTCTCTGTACCATGAACAGCGGCTAATGGAGGCCGTATCAGAAGGGGGGGGTCTCACTTTGCCTCTGTGGGGTTTGTCACTGATAATTAGCCCTGAAGCAGCTTCCACACAGAGACCAGGTGAAGTCTCTGCTGCTGATGTGCCAATCAGCAACACATGCAGTCGTTTCAGTAACTCACTACTTGTCCTGAACAAAGTAATCACATTACTCTAACACCAGACATAAAACAGCCACAATCTGAGGCCGAGACAGGAGGTTGAATACCTTTTAAAATACTGGTACAGATGATGATGTGCTATAAACTGGATTATTAAATTAAAATAAAAAAACATAGAAGTTCTTTGTTTGTTTGTTCTGCGGTCAAAATGGTCTATAAAGTCTTCAAGTACGATCATGAACTGTTACTGTGCACGTTGGCAGAGAGGATTGTGGGATTTCTCTGCAAACTGACAAACAGATGGAGATGGAGTCGCTGGCTCCGTGTTGTAGTAACCTCCAGTCATCTGCCCGTGTTTTCATACGGCTTCGTGTTAATGCGCTCGTCCCCTGTTGAACCTCCAACTGTCGACTTCTCACTGTTTGTTGGCACAAAGCCTGAAATCTCATATTTGTGTCTCTGGCATTTTTCCATCCTCAACAGTTTCTGTTGCTGCTGCTTGAAGACGAGGTTCATCTTTTTATTTTTATATTCTTTATTTTCCAACACAAAGTCAGTGTGTGTGTGTGTGTGTGTGTGTGTGTGTGTGTGTGCAGGAAGCTGCAGGCTAATCGAGTCTTCAAAGATCTTCAGTTAAAAGCCGAGTGACTCTCTGCTGCCCCCCCTCACCACCCTCTGACAGATGCATGCTGGGAAGTCTTTGAGGTGCATCTGTGTAATCCCGACCCTGAGACTCGTCTGAAGGGCTTCAGCCGAGCTCAGGTGTTTGAACAGGACTGTGCTGCAGCATCGTGTGTCCCAGGTGCTCCGTCACTTATCTCACCTGAGTTTGATTGACAGCTGCCTCACCCTCCACCTCTGGGGGCGGGACAACTTACACCTTTATGTCTCTTAAAAGCCTGATTCAGATGAGATTTCTGTCTCTGTGGGACGAATTCATATGTGCTCGCCTGCCTGCCTGCAGGTGCACGTGAAAGTATGAAGAGCCGACTGTCCACATCAGGTGAAAAGCCCTGGAGTCGATTCCTTCTCTCTTGCTTTCTTGCTGCGTCATTGTTCGCTGAGCAGGAGAAACAGCAGCGAACTCGACGAACTATGATGGAAACACCGGGCAGAGGCTTTCAGATCTCAGCTGTTTATTTTCTGGACTGAACTTCTGAGCGTCTCAGTTCAATTCGGCTGTCAGATCATAAAGTGTCGGACGGGCCGTGAACCCGTCTGACAGACACGTCGCCTGCGTTCGATCACTTCTTCACCTTCAGTAAAGCAGCGGACAGACTGAGCCGACGCTCTCGTTGCCCTCAAACCCTCCTGAACCCTGAAGGCCTCGCTCTGCCGCTCTCTGACAGCTTCAACCAGTCAAACCGGGTAAAAATAGTAAATCTGCAAATTAGATTCTGCACAGAGGAAAGAGACAGCGTTTGACTTTTGAAGCGTGTTCTCACAACTGAATGCGGATCAGGACGAGTGGGACGAAATGATATGAAACTTTTTATTGATCCCTAAGCGTGAATTCACGAGATTCTGTTTTCAGATTTCACTGAAGTAAGAACAGTAAAAGTACATTTACATCCAAACATTTTTTCATTCAACACAAGTTTCCCTTAAAAATCTTTAAAGTAGAAACTGATTATGATGCTTGAAAAGTTGAAATGACACATTTTTCATGTGTCTGTGTAAAATATTACTTTAGACATGTTTCCCTCAAAATGCAGCCGAACAGGTTTGTGATTTTCAGACATTTTAATTTAAAGCTGTAAAAATATTTCAAATGTGCAAAATAACTTTAATGATAATAATGTCATGTCATGTCTTCATTCATATGTTTTCCAGTTCAACTATAGTTTATGTGTTTTTACCACATTTCATTTACTGTACTTACATTTAATGCTGCTTCAGATGACTTTTTCCTTTGTAAAACATTTTGTAACATTGTTTTAAAATGTATGTATCAATAAAGTTTCTTCTTGTTATCAGAAGGACCTGATGATGAGCGGCCTTGTTGTCGGCGTGAGGCGTGTTGCGTTCACTGACCTGCTGAAGAAGGTGGCTGCAGCAGACGGAGGGCGGCTGGTCTGGGTTCCGATGCTGTGAGCGGCCGGTTTCACGTCCTGATTCAAACTCTTCATCGTCACGTAAACTCCATCTGAAGTCGAGCCCTGAGAGACAGAACAGGTCAGATCCACAGATTCAGTCACTGATCGAACAAAGTGACCAAAAACCACCTTGATCTAAACCACGTTAGATTCTTAACTGTGTGTCCTTATTTGTGATTTGGTCTGTACCTGTAATTTATTCATTAATGTTCCTCCATCAGCAAACAAACTGCTTGTACATTATTTGTTCCCTGAGATAAAGACTTGTGTTCGGGTCGTCTCTGTTCTTGGCCGACCGAAGTCCTGCTAACGGGGAAGAGGCCGGACGGATCCCAGGGGAGAAAACATGGCCGCCCTGCTGGCGGTTTGTTAGCTCGACGCTTCATCAGCTGCAGCTCTGGATGATGAGGTCATTAACTAATTGGCTCCGGTCGTTAGCTCGCTGTCATCCAAACTTCCCTTTGTGCTCAATCATAACATGCGGCTTCATTAAGACCTGAAGAGCAGAACCAGAGGACGAGCTGTCGAAGTCACGACCGAATGAAACGACTGGGAATTTGTAATATTTCTAATATTTTATTATTCAATGGTCAAGTCAGATTTTATTTATGAAGTCCAGAATCATAATTTGCCTCAGGGGGTCCAGCAGACAACTGACCCTGAATTCATCCACGACCCGTCAGCTTCGAAATCCTGCTCTGTTGTTTTTCTGTCCTCGTTCTATCAGGACACGACGTCTCTCCAGTCCGTCCTCTTCTTCTCGGGGCTCAGATCCGGGTCCTGGTTCTGGTGGATGATTCAGCTGTTTGACTGGGATACATTCAGGCAACAGGAGAATCAACAGCCGAGAAACAGCAAAGAATCAGGACACGTTTGGTTTGACTTCAGTGACAAAATGTTTCTGACAGCGGCCATAAACTGCAGATTACAGGAAAAAGGATTTTTTGAGGCCCATAATGATTTTGATATTTGAGAGTCTACAGCTCCGTATTTTCTAGATCTTCAGTCCAGGTCTGGTGCCGAACAACTTTTCGTGTGTTTGTTGTAAAGCAGAAAGTCTGAAATCTTCACTGGCTCACATGAAGGTTTGGCTGCAGTGGTTTCATGAAGACATCAGAGGTTTTTCCGGCTGTGAGGACGCAGCCGTCGTCCCACAGTAACACGTAGTCAGCAGGTCCTCGATCACCTGACCAGATGTCTGAATGTTGAATGTTAATGCTGCTGCTCCATCTGTTCACATTTTAGATGAAACCTGCAGCTCCTCCGGTCTAAGACCCTTCACATGCAGTTTGTCCCTCCCTGCTTACCGTAGTGTGCTGTTGGAGTTCAGGCGTGCAGCAGGAGACCCTCCACACTCCCTCCAGGTAGTGCTGTGCATTCAGGGGGAGGGGCGTGACTGTGGCCAGACCTTTGGCCCCGCCCCCGCCCAGGTAGGTGCTCTGGACTCCTCCCCATCCACACGGAGCCCCGCCCCCTTCATACGACCACCTCTGCTGTTTCTCTGGCAGCTCGTCGGCCCCCCAGCGGCCACCCGAGGCCGGGCGGGTGCTGCCGGTGTCGGGGGGTGGTGGCACGGCAGGGGCGGCCGGTCGAGGCGTC
>JAFREQ010000147.1:225000-237500 GCA_025331565.1 Holacanthus passer
TTAATGGATAAACTGTGTGTAAATAAACTGGAACCAACCTCAGAGTCACCGAACACAAACCTCTGATGAATGAAGGTAAATATATGAAAAACTTCAGTTCAAAGGAGAAACTAACCTGTGAAACCTCAGAGTCCGGACGAGTCCTTCAGCTCCACTGTCTGACTGCGAGCGTCCGTCTGCTTCTTCCTCTCTGTCCACTTCAGCCACTAAATCTCTTTCTATTCACACTTTGTGACAACGAGGCGTCGCAGCAGCTGCTTCTGTTTCAGCAGCTTCACTGAACCAACACGGTTTTCACTCGTTCAACAGGATGAAGATCTGAACCTTCGCGGCGCAGTCGTCTCCTCAGTGGAAACAAATGGATGAAATCTGCAGCATTTATTTAGAAAGTTCAGTGTTTGTCACTTGACTTCCTGTCGGCTTCGTCAACCTGTGACCTCCATCTTTCCTTTAGTTTCAAAAGTGAATTCAGTCTAAATCCTGAAAGCATCAAAGACGGCGTCTGTAAAATGATTCAGTTCATTTGTAACTGAACTGAAGACAAAACCAAATAATTCCAGAAGTGACGGATCTTTAAACCAGTTCATTCATACAAACAGACGTCAGGACTAAACTTTTCCCATCTTCCAATCTCCTGTTTAGTTTTTGCTTTGATGTGTTTGAGGAAACTTTGACCATCGATGACAATTAATTAATTTCATTCTGTTCACTCTTTTTTTGCAGTGTGTTTTTATTCATTCATTCATTCATTTATTCATCATTCTTTCTATTAAACTAAACTAAGGAGTTCACTTGGAATTTGGACAAATGAAATTTCCCTCCATGAGAAAATGCTGTGTTCAGTTACAGTGTTCGGTCGTCGGTCGGCAGAATCACAGACGTCCACGTGTGTGTGAGGCGTCGACGAGGTTCAGGGTCACGGAGGTGAGTCGGCGTCCATCGGTCTGTCTGTCCTCCGCTGACGGACGGAAACGCTAATGAAAGTGAACAGAGACAGTAATGAAGAGTCCTGCAGCTCATCACAGGCTGAACTGACTGTAACGACGTTCAGGGTTCATCGACTCTCAGAAGGACGAAGACGACCGACGAGCGCCTGATCTCACAGGAAACATCAGCTTCAGTCAAATACTAGAAGAAGCTTATTTCCCATCATGCTCCAGTGTGTGGACCCAACAGCTGTCCACATACTTTGGCATTAAATCATTTACCTGGTTTTAACAGGCTCGTGTCGCTTCGTCATGAACTAGATTTATTATTTAGTGATAGTTCGTTCTGATGAGTCACAGAAGTGTGTTTTTTTCTTTTTCTGTTCATACAAACTCTGAAACAGACGAAAAAACAAACATCTGACTCTGCAGAGATTTTTTCATTCGCACAGAGAAAATAGATTTTTCCACTCGATTCGTTTCACTCGACAGTGGCATTAATCAGCAGCTAATTCTCGTCTGTGGACACGACAGCGTCTGGATGCTAATTACTCTTTTAAAGTGAGTCTGATGTTGCTGAAGGTAAAAGCTGAAACGGCTGCGTCGCCTCCCTCGGCTCTAATTATCTCATTAATCACAAGTGCTGCTGGGAAAACGGCTCTTTGCTCTTTTTCGTTTTTTTATTTTATCCTCTGTTGTGACTCCATCTGTAAACTGGTCGGTTTATTCAGTGAAGACGTCGAGCTGCTGATTGTTTTAAGGTCTGATTCATTATGAACACTGCAGGCGTGACGATGCGTTCACTGACTCCTGATTCATTTTCCAACCTGTGATAAATGTAACTGATCAAAGTCACGGTTCTGCCTGTAAACATTCTTCTTCTATGTTTCACTTCATGATGAGATGATGATGCTCAGTTTGACCTTCGGCCTCTGAGCTGCTCTGGATGAACCTGAGTCTGAGGCTGAACTGGTTTCACTGGATTCCACAGAGAGACTGAAGGACTGATGAGTGTTTTCCTGACAGTAACACTGCGAGTAGAAGTACACGTCAGCATCAAGGAAAATGGTACACAGAAGTACTCACATCCTGTACTTCAGTAAAAGTATTAATACCACACTGTAGAAATACTCTGTTACAAGTAAAAGTGAAGAACTTTACTTTAGCAGAAAGTATCAAAAAGTAAATGTACTTATAATGTAGAATAATCTTTTACGTTTATTATTATAATTATTGATGCGTTCATCACTTTAATGTTGCAGCTCAGTTTAATGACTTTATGTCCTGCTGCTAGTTTCATCTGTAATCATACATCATCATTTATTATTGATTATATTTTGTATCAATTATCTGAATCTGCAAATTAATGATGATGAACTAAAAGACACATTTAAAATAGTTTCTGATCATTTTTTGTCAATCAGTTAATCAATGAATCAGCTTTGATCATGTTTCTGGATTTTGTCTTTAAATATTAATATTTTTCATCTCTGACTTGTTAACATGAGGTTTTTGTTTAACTTTGACTCAAAGAGGAAGTAACTTTATTTAAATCACCTCTGACCTTTGACCTCAACACAACATCAACATATAATATCTGATTTCAAACAAACACAGCTGGTTACAGTCAAAGTCCTTAGTTTCATCATTTAAAGCCAACAGGAGTGAATGTTAATGTGAAGATGATATTTCAGATTCAGTCTGAAAACACACACACACACACACACTCAGAGGACGACCTTCCTGTTCTTGTTGTTAATTAAAAGCAGTTGACAGATTAATCAGAGAAAGTGACACATGACTGAGTTCAAAACAGAGAAGAGAAATGAAAACTGACAGCAGAGAGAAGAGACACGACACAGAGCTGCAGGTGAGTCCAGGTCCAGGTCCAGGTCCAGGTCCAGGTCCAGGTCCAGGTCCTGGTCCAGGTCCTGGTCTGACCATGAGCTCTGTTCGCTCCTCTTTTATCATTAATTATCAAACCTGTTCTGAGTTTGAATGTGATGAAGTAAAACTGTCAAAGTTTTGTGTTTGACTCTTGTACAAACAGCCTGACATCATCTGGAAGGAACCAATCATGTCGCTCGTCAATCTGCTTCCTGTTTACAGCCAAACTCACCATCAGGTGATTGACAGGACAAAACCATCGAACATGTTCTGTGCAGATCAAGTTTCCATCCAAACATTTAAAGTTTAACCGGAAAATCATCAAAATAAAACCTGTTACCGTGAGAATATCATTGGTTGATGGAGATAAACAGCAGGTGGCGCTGATTCTCCAGTCAGTGGCATTAAACTATGCAGAAGAAGACGAGGATGATTAAAAGACTCCGCAACAACTGTTTCCACTGAAGATTCACAGAAAACCAGGAAGCAGTTCGAGTGCAGAGATTCAAACCAGCAACCAACAGAAACCACAGAGACACTGAGCTGCTCTGACGTGTGTGTGTGTGTGTGTGTGTGTGTGTGTGTGTGTGCAGCTGAGTGAGAGACCAACTGGGCGAACGAGCAAGCTGAAGATGAAGAGAGAGACGCAGTGAAGCCAGATCATGGAACAAACCAGAGAGAGAGAGTTAACAGCATAGAAAGTGAAGCTCTCTCGCCCCATCAGAGCCGCTCTAATGTCCTCGCTTCGATAGAAAATCCTGACAGACGAGTTCAACATCAAACTGAGGCCTCGACACTTCGCTGAGTCTGAGGAACAGAAACAGGACAGGAAGTGAAGACTCGTCCAGCAGCAGAGAAATGAGAGCAGGAAAATTAAAATCACTAATAACAACAACAACAGGAGAAACAGCAGATAAATAATGTTAACATGCACACACACACACACACACACACACACACACACAGTGAAGCCATAAAACCAAACCAAAATGAGGAGCTAAAAGAGGCTAAAAGGTGCCGAGTTGGTGACGATTCACTGTCAGTTCAAAACGAGAAGATCAGTATAATAAAATATTGATTTGTTTTCATTTCCTGCTTCTGTTAAAGCAACGACATCATTTAACTGGACAAAATAAAAGAAGGTACTGAACGCTCTCTGATGCCACCTGCTGGCGATCTGGTGTGGTCCCGCCCTCTGCTGCTCACATCCAGTCAGACTGTCCCTGACTCTCTGCTCATTGGCCGAGCTGTTTGAACGTGTTTTCACCTGCTCTGATCTGAACGTGATTCACCGTTTCGTTTCTGACCTTCAGAGCCGAGCTGTCGGCCGCAGCAGCGGCTTGTCTGTTCAGCTGCGACGTCACGATGTGGCAGCGCTGACACAGCCTCCGCAGCTCCTCCTCCTCCGGCTCCTCCTCCTCCTCCCTCCTCCTCCTCCGGCTCGCCGTAGCGGCTCAGTTCGCCGGCTGACAGCGAGCCTTCGGGGTTCGGCCGGGACGAGCAGCTTCTCGCCTCCTCGTCATCCTCTCCTGCGGAGCGAAGACGCTTCCTGCGAGCGGTTGAGCCCAGAGGAAGACGAGTTTCTCCCTCCACCACCTGCAGCCAAACACAAGAAGACTCCTCGTTTCTACCTGACGAACTCACCTGCGGCCTCCTGAGGCTTCAGAGCTCAGTTTGTTGACCTTTGACCTTCTGAACATCAGCATCAGATAACTGACGACTCACAGCTTCTGTTTCAGACGTGAAACTCATCGTATAATTAATTTGTTTCTACACCAGTTTGTTCACACTTTAGTTTGTCTTTCTTCACTTTGAGCTCTGGTTGTTTTTCAGGGTTTGAGGACTTGACGTCTGTGAACATGTACAGAACAGGTAGCCTACAGTTAGCTCAGTTTCCAAGTCAATGGATCTGGTTGATTTAAACTGATTGTTGATTCTCAGTCTGATGGTCGTTCTCTCCAAAACATGTCAGCATCATTTCATTGTATAAGTCATCACATGCACAAGAGTCTGTTCAACTGTCAAAATGAGTCCAGACCATAATACCATGAATAGGGAGGGTGAGGACAGCGAGCAGTGAAGAAACTCCAGCTGTATTTACAGCTGTCGGCTACATATCATTCTCCTGGTTTCTTGTTTCTGTGTTATATTACAGTATATTATGCTGTGTACTTTTTCTTTTTACTCTGATGTGTGGAAGTTACTTTATGTGTGTGAATAATAATGGCTACACTTTCCTTGGCAGTATGAGTGCAGTGTGTGACGTCAAACCTTGGAGGCTACTCTGACCGTAACATCCTCTTTTTTCAGTTTTGTACACGGTTGTATTCTGTTAGCTGGACACAAAAACTAGTCCAGTGACCATTGTCAATGAAGGACTGGGCTGAGACTGAGAGCTGGACATGAGGGATATTTCAATGGTCGTCTGCCACAGTGACAAAACATGTCAACATTTGGACTTGCAGTGCTACACAATGCCAAAGGGACGATGCATTTTGGGGGCACTGACTATTTATATGGGAAAGGAATTTAGTTTTGAAGCATGAGTGAACAGTTTGGGGAGATATGAGCTTTTGCAGGTGAAACCGTGGTGTTGTGCTGAACTGTGAGACTGTTTTGCCAAATGATCTTAGAGTTTTGAGAATGTAATTTCTGTTTCAAGACATGAGCCAAACCAATGGAGAAAAACTGTAATATGTTCTGGCAGAAAGTGCTGTGCATGCCTTTTCCACCAGGGGGTGCTGCCCTGCGCGTTGCCCCAATGTTAATAACTTATTAACCTGTAGAATCGTATCGATCAGTTAGTGAAACAAGCAACAACCACGAGACCAAACAGGAAGTGGATCGATGGAACGAGGCTGAAGTGAAACAAATCGAACTGCGACTGAATAAAAAGTGAAACTGACAATTGATCCGTCATCGTCTGCTGATCCACAGCAGCTTCGACAACAGTCAGCCAGCCCGAGAGGACAGGAAGGTCACCTGACGCCACTTCACAATAAAAGACTAGAGATGAAGGTTTTGCACTCGTGGAAAAATGAGTGTTGAACATATTTCACAGTGAAGCTGAGGTTTGATAAAGTGGAGCAAAAGGAAACACATTGAATCAGAAACCTCTGAAATGTTTTCAGCTGTGTTCCCTGAAGATGATGAAGGACTCACCGTGTATCTCCTGTAGTCGGGTCTGAGTCCTCGAGCCGAGCTCCAGAACATCTTCAGTCACAAACTCGCTTCAATTCACTTCAAGAAACTCAGATTGTTTGTAAATTTCCCCGTCGTGAAAATCTGATCGTATCTGATAAACTGTTTTCTTCTGTCAGAGACGAAGCTTCAGTCTGAGAGCTGACGACGAGAGTGAAGAGGAGCCCGGAGAGTGTGTGTGTGTGTGTGTGTGTGTGTGTGTGTGTGTGTGTGTGTGTGTGTGTGTGTGATGTGTGTGTGTGTGTGTGTGTGTGTGTGTGTGTGTGTGTGTGTGTGTGTGTGTGTGTGTGTGTGTGTGTGTGTGTGTGTGTGTGTGTGTGTGTGTGTGTGTGTGTGTGTGTGTGTGTGTGTGTGTGTGTGTGTGTGTGTGTGTGTGTGTCTGTGTGAGTGTGTCTGTGTGTGTGTGTGTGTGTGTGTGTGTGTGTGTGTGTGTGTGTGTGTGTGTGTGTGTGTGTGTGTGTGTGTGTGTGTGTGTCTGTGTGAGTGTGTGTGTCTGTGTGTGTGTGTGTGTGTGTGTGTGTGTGTGTGTGTGTGTGTGTGTGTGTGTGTGTGTGTGTGTGTGTGTGTGTGTGTGTGTGTGTGTGTGTGTGTGTGTGTGTGTGTGTGTGTGTGTGTGTGTGTGTGTGTGTGTGTGTGTGTGTGTGTGTGTGTGAGTGTGTGTGTGTGTGTCTGTGTGTGTGTGTGTGTGAGTGTGTGTGTGAGGATTATGGGAGGAGAACGATGTCATTGAAGCGTGAACCTTCAGACTGCAGGACAGGAAGTGGAGGCTGAGACGATCCTCTGCTCTGACACTCAGTTATATAACTAAAGTGATCATGACTGAAAAGTAACTAAGTACTCAAATACTGTACTGAAGTACTATTCTGAGGTACTTTACTCGAGTATTTCCATTTTCTCTATATTTCTACTCTGCTGCATTATTTTATAACTTTCAGTTCAGTTTTCCAACACAGTTTCAAACGCGATTAAACAAACAGTTATTTTAAGCCGAACCAGCATCTTTTCCTCGACCTGATCAAAAACGATCCTGATTCTACTGACGACACACAACAAGTTTAATGATCAGTCAACTGAGACTCAGAGAAACTGACGAACGTTCCTGTGACGCAGCAGCACGAACAGACTCGGTGGGTTTTCACACAGAAAGAAACAACTTCATGTTACATTTGTTGAATTTACTAAATGGGACCAAATATTAAGTTTATAAAGTTTCTGAGTTTGTGAACTGGGACAAAAGATCAAACTGCAGTTTCCATTTCTTTGTAAAATGTGACAATTAAAATATCATTAAAACTTTCACTGCTTTCAGAAACTGGTGTAAAAGGTGAAATCAGCTGAAGCAGCGCGTTCGTGTTTCGCTCAGATCAGTCGAACCCAAACACAGTTACAGAAACATGTTGGAGAAAAAACAGGAACAAACTTCATGTGTCACTTTGCTTTGATTCACAAGACAAATGACTCAGAATTTGGGACTGAATTGACTTTAATATATATGTAATATATAACATCACATTTCATAGTTAATCTGGAAAATAACAACAGTTTTTGAGGAACAAATTTACATTTTTCAACACTTTGAACATAAATAAATAATAAATGCCAGAAAGTAAAAAAATAAAAGCCATTGATGTTTGTTCATTCTCTTTATTAAAAAAATAATTAAAAGCTGTATTCATCAGAGACGTGTTGGATCACATGATCAGTCTGTTTAGAGCAGGAGCAGCCAATCAGAGACCAGGATTTAACCCGCATTTGTATGATGTTCATTCTTTTATTCTTCTTATGTTTTTCCACAATGATGCAAAATATGTAAATAAAAGACATTTTAAAATCTCTGTTAAAATTTCAAATGAAGATCAGAGTCATAAATATGTAAACGATGAAATGTTTATGATGCAAATTGTTTGAAATAGATTTTTTTTGTTTTTGATAAAAATCAGAAAAACAATATACAACTTGTGTAACTCACAAAGATCAAATACCCAAATAAACAAACAAACAAGCAGCTCAACAATAATGAATTAATTCATAATTAATAATTTTCCCAATAAACAAACTTTTTTCTGTCTTCATTTACACAAATTCTTCTCCTGACTTCATGTGTCTGTCAGCTGCTAAAAACACTTTACAGAGCACAAAGTGTCTCCTGATGAATCCTGCTGGACCCAAAAACAAAGGATGTGAAGAAAGTTTGACTGTTCTTTCTTTGTTCTTTCATTCTAGAGTGAAAAAGGACAAACAGACACAAAAACAGAAGACGAGAAACATCAGAGACGTCGTCGAACTCAAACACCGACAGAAATCAAACGTCCACAGAAGACAAACAACCCAGAAAACCATGAAGACCAACATCTGGATCAGCTGAACCCAGAAAACCATGAAGACCAACATCTGGATCAGCTGAACCCAGAAAACCATGAAGACCAACATCTGGATCAGCTGAACCCAGAAAACCATGAAGACCAACATCTGGATCAGCTGAACCCAGAAAACCATGAAGACCAACATCTGGATCAGCTGAACCCAGAAAACCATGAAGACCAACATCTGGATCAGCTGAACCCAGAAAACCATGAAGACCAACATCTGGATCAGCTGAACCCACCTGCTGTCGTCCTGTGACTGACGGAAAAGATCCAGGTGTTTTCCAGGTGAGAGTTCCTTCGCTCTGATCCAGTGGTCCTAAACATTTCACAATGTGGCTTCACTACTGTTGAACTGTTGAGAACCACTGGACCAGACGGGACCAGGGACCAGGAGGACGGGACCAGGGACCAGGAGGACGGGACCAGGGACCAGGAGGACGGGACCAGGGACCAGGAGGACGGGACCAGGGACCAGGAGGACGGGACCGGCTCTGACGCTCCCATCTGATCCTCGACATTTATACCCTGAACCTCCACCCGACCGGTCCGCCCAGGTCTGGCGGGGGTTTACCTGTCGGGCCAGGTGATGACACACCTGAGCTGCTGCAGGCACGTAGACTCACGGAGGCCGGACTCACCTGCTCCACCTGTTCCTTCACCCGTTCTCGTCCACCGACTCCAGCTTCTCACACTGAGATTCATTCAAACATTTTCACATTTCACATCTTTGAGCTTCATGTTGGTTCAAAGTTAATGAATTTATTCAAATGAAAACCAGGATTAATGAGTTTAAACTGTGACTGAACCAAAACTGCGAGTTCTCCGAGTTTTATCACTCAGTCGATCGGATTCATTTGAATGTGCTTGGTTACGTCTCTGATCCTGATGCTGCTCAGGTCAAAGGTCACCTCAGTGGGGCTGAGTTCATTTTCTCCAAACCAAATAAAACTGTTGGTCTGTTCGTGCTCATTGATCACAGAGTTGGCGGTTTGATTCCCGGCTCCTCTGATCCAAAACCTCCTGATGGTGCGTTCGGAGTCCGACCAAAACAATAGAAAAAAGGAGGCTTTGTTTTCTAAAGAGTTAAAATTACACTCTTAACTTTACTGATTGATTAAACAAGGACTTTAAAAACCCTCAGACTCAGTTTAATGATTTATTTGAAACCTTTAAGTTCATATTTATTATGTTCATTATTCAAGTTCATGTTGAACATTTTCTTTCTTGTAATTTTTTGAAGCAGTTTCATTTAATGTCTGAAAAGTTTTATTAAGTTTGTTCTTCAATGAAAACCAGACGTGTCCTGTCTGACATTTACGCATCGTTTCCTTTCAGTCTGATCCTGGTCTGCGGACCGCAGGTTGGAAACCACTAAGTCCTGGAGATACGTGGTTTTCAGTGGCCCTGTCACATGTGATCCGGTGTGTTTCAGGTGAACAGGAAGTGAAACAGGTTGTGGTTCAGCTGCATTCTTCTGTCAGCTGACAAACCTGATCTCACCGGTTGATTATCAGCAGCATCGCTCAGGTGAGTCACACCTGTCGGCTCGTTTCACTGTCGAACATTTTACACCTTAAACACATCGTGAGTCAGACTGAGAACTGCTGCAGCGACTTTAAACTGTCTTTTTGATTTGACCAGTCTAAGAAGTTTCATCCAACATGTTCACAGCGTTTCACAATCAGTTAGTTTCTAACAGCAGCTTTCAGGTTTTCACTCCGTTCGTCTGAAGATGAAAACAAAGAGAAAATCTGATCTGAAGTCAGAAGATAAAAATAGAAACAGATGAGGAAACAGGTTGAACAGAAAGAAAAGATTGTCAAGAACGACAGGAATGAAGAAGAAGACAGATCTCATTCTGTGTGTGTGTGTGTGTGTGTGTGTGTGTGTGATTCAATGACAATGAAATGAAAAATAAGAAGAGACATAGAGACAAAAAAGTAAAAAACTGAAAGTTTTCATCAGAACCATTAAAGGGTCATTTCACTTATTTTCTGGCCTGATGTTAATCAATCCACCAAACTGTATTTGAACCTTTCATACAGGTGCATCCAGATCAATAATGAAAACAATCTGAGAATGATTCACAGCAGAAACTTCAACGTAATAAAAGCTGAACTCTCAATGTGGATCAAACCAGGTGAGTTCAGCTCCTCATCTCACTGTGTCGCTGTGTGACCATGTTTCTTCACTGGAACTCTTTGATTTCTCTTCATTCATGTCGAGGTGACAAACGGGTCCGTGACGACTCGCCTGCAGCTTCAGAGTCTGCGAGAGAAGAAAGAGACAAACTCTGACCGAACGTCCGACAGGAAGAAGGAAACCAGAGCGACGGCTTCCTGAGCTGCTCACTTTCATCCACACTCTTTTCTTTGACGAGAGCGAAGCTGAAACCGAGCTGTGTGTGTGTTTCTGATGTTCTGACGTTCCAGAAACACACACAGATTTTATCTGCTGGCAGATGAAATGGTCTAAGAATTAATAAGCAAAATCTGAAAATGCTTTTTCCCACCTGGTCAGACCTGAATGTCAGGAACGACCTGAAACTGCAGATTAAGATTGAAAGTGTTCAGATGAATGACTGCAATTTAACAGCAGCTGTTTGTTTCAGTGTGATTCAAAACAGGTGGAGCCGAGAGTTCGGGCCAAATAACAAACGAATCGAAGCGGGAAGGAAGAAATTTAACAAAAGCAAACAGTCACCTGATGAGAAAAACACATAAACTGAAGAGATGAAACCGAGTGAGAAACATGAATTTAAGATAGAGAACTGAAGTTTCCAGATGATAAACTGCAGCTGCACTTTTATCCTCAGGGAGGCGCTGCAGAGAGCAGAGAGTCTGAATCATGTGGTTTGTGGACAGTGTCTCTGCTGATCGACAGGAAGCAGCTCAAACTAAACTTCATTCACTGCATTTGTGTTTTTCATGTAGTTCGGTGTTTGACCAGCAGGGGTCAGACTGCGTCTGTGTAGAAAACTGTTCAACCAGTTCACAAACATTTATTAAACCATTTTTACTGATGTTGTTTTGTATCAGTGAACTCAGCACAGAAACAAACGTCGAGCAGCTGTTGCAGCTTCAGTTTGTTGATCAGACACAAAAGACACAAAACTATTCTGACACATTGAAACCAGAAATATTCTGACTTCATGTCACTGGATCCTACATCTCCCACAATGCACTGAAGAAGAACTTTGTTCCTGAGAGACGTTCAGGATGAAATGGAAGAAAAAGACAGAAACACTGAAACCAGTCAGAGTCGAGGACGACAGAGACTGAAGAGTCACTTCTCTTTATGTCCTTCAGGATGAACTCCTCCTCCTCCTCCTCTTCCTCCCAGACAGTCTGGAATCTGATTGGCTGAGAGCCGTGTGGGATGTCCCTCCTCCTCCACTTTACTCAAGTTTGACCTTTGACCTCCCTCCTCTCTATCAGCCAGTTTCCTCTGCTGGTTTCATTCAGTTCACACACACACACACACACACACACACACACACACACACACACACACACAGAGATCGGGTCCATGTATGGAAGCTCATTGGTGTCAAAACTGAGCTCAAAGTAAACTGGAGCTTTAAAGTGTGACTGTGGTGTCATGTGGTGTTGAAGTATAGTACTTTAACAGTGCGTAGTAGTACTGCAGTACAACAGTTTAGAGGTACCATTGCTTTTTACTTAGACGGAGACACATTTGAAACATTGAACTGTCGTTTTTCTCACGATCATTTCTTCATGTGAATGTGTTTGTCAGCCTGAGGCGGCTTTAATGTGTCGGAGGAGGCGTCGCAGAAATCGCATTTTATTTATTTATTGTACGAGTTTTTTTCCTAGAGAACAGAATTATTGGATTTCCTGGAAAATACAGATGATTTCTGATGCAGTGAATCAGTTACAGTGCATTTAAAATGCGACAGTGACAAACTGTACAGACGCTGTCTGAGTTTCATTAATAATTCATAATCAGATAATAACGAGTAATAAATGTTGAACTATAACTAACAAACACACTCATTGTTCTACTTTTTACTGGTTGATAAATGAGTTGATCTGAACTCAGCGTCTGATTGGTTCACTGGATGTTGTTCTTCACTGATCATCGTTCAAGTTTGTTTGAG